>NSDO01000493.1:0-25950 GCA_002286825.1 Lagenidium giganteum | reverse complement strand
AGTAAATCGGAGCCTTGATATGAACGAATATGATTGGTCGAGCTTATCATGGAAAATCGTCGATAAGAATTCAAGGTTTTTTCTTATCGACGATTTTCCACGTTAAGGCGCTTGGTGGGTTAAGTACAATGATGACGGTGAGATTGACCGCTGCAAAGCTCGTCTGGTTCAAAGGCTTCCCGCAATAGTATGGAGTCGATTACAATGAGATTTCCCGTCAATCCTGAATGGCTTCTTGGACGATAAAATCTACATATCAGCTGCACGGCTTCGTTGTTCCTGGCAAGGAACGCCTCGTGTGCAAACTGCACAAGAGCCTGTATGACCTAAAACAAGCACCTCGTGTTTGGTGTAAGACACTCTGTGCGTGCCTGGAATTTGGTGAAGGTGACGTACCTACTGGACTGGGACAAAAAGCATCGCACGCTCTTCATTCATCAAGCAAAGTACGCTAGAACAGTGCTCGAGAAGTTCAACTTCCTCGATGCGCATCCCGCACCAACGCCAACAGTGCTTGGGCAAACGTTACATTGCCGAATTGTCGCAAAACATCGTGCAAGGTGGGGATCTCCGCAGCCAAACGCAGGTAGGCGCACGTGTCATCAGAGCATCCTCATGATTGCGAAAAAGGTCATTGGGCTGCTCGTCTGGACCCCAAGCATTCCCTCTGCCACACTTTCACATCAACAATTCGATTGAGGAACTTGAAGGTTCATTGCGAGTGAAGACACCATACACTTTTTATGGCATCTTGGAAGTTTATGTGGGTAGAGAGACGAAAGTGGTGGAAGGGCAGTGAGTTGATCATCGGTATAGGTATTACCACCGTCATCGGGATAGGTATTACCACCGTCATTGTGCGCGTGCCAAACCTCGCGCGTCCTTCTGTGTGCTCTACATGGAAGGTGACAGGATGGAGCATTCACTGCACGGCAAGAAGGCGTCAGTTAGCGTGAACGCTCCGAAGCGTTGCAGTCATTTCATCACGGCAGAGACCGAATCAAGAACGCTATCACACGTCCTGTAATCCGCACCACACGACACCACACAACACGTCTCTTCGTGGCTGTGGATCCTCGTACATCCGGCGATGAAGGATCGCGGCGAAATGGACGACGTGAGCGCACTCGTGAAGGATGTGGAGTATCTGGAATATCTCCCCGGGCGTGACTGGGAGAGCTTGCTGCGAGTGATCAAGTACGGCGGATTTGCCAGAGCAGTGTGTGCGAATTCGGCAGCAACAGCGCTGACGTGAAGTTGTGATGACAGGCGCAATCCAGCCAAACACCTTGGGCAGCTGGTGCAGCTTAAACTCCAGTGGAAGGATTCGCTGGCGCGCAAGTTTGCTGGTCAGCTTCCATACGGCGGCGACAAAGAGTTGCTGTTGATCATGCTGCAGCTTGGTGCTGATCCGAATTCAATCCTCCATGACGAGTTTGAGACGTCAACCGGACGCACGCCGCTCATCTGGGCAGCGGCAGCAGGGTCGTATGAGTGCTGTGAGGTGCTATTGCAACATGGTGCTACGCCAAACATTCAGGTAATGGATCCATTTGTGGACACAGCTACGCAATGAATGTCGCTGAAACTCACGTTGGAGTTGGTATGTTCAGGGCGGCCCAAAGCGGACAGCTCTTCACGAAGCAGCTGCCAAAGGATCAGATGCCTGCTGCGACCTGCTGCTACGGCATGGAGCAAATCCTAACGCTCTGGTAAACGGTGATGAGGGCATGTTAAGGCGCTGCCTGATTGAATGCTGACACTGGCTTCCTCGTAGTACGAAAGGCAATCCCCGCTCAATTGCGCCGCGGAAGTCGACTCTGTTGAGTGTTGCACGTTGTTGATAAAACATGGGGCCAACGTAAAAAATGAGGTACTAGTGTGAGCATTGTGATGTCGTTTCGTGCTTTTGTGTTATCTGACACGTACACGTTCATCGCAGGACTGTATTCCACCCCTGTTTGACGCTGCGAGAGCTGGATCTGTTACCTGCTGTGAGTTGTTCTTGAAGCACGGCTGCGATTCAAATGTACGTGCGGCTCCAGAGTGACAATTGTCCAGCACAGCCCTCTTTCCAGGAGTTTCTGACTGAGATGTGCGCTACAGATTGGCAGCGTTGATCAAAGCATGCCCTTGCACGAAGCTGCACTTGCGAGTTCTGTCGAGTGCTGTCAGCTGTTGCTTCAGCATGGTGCTGACCCTTGTGCAACGGTAGTTGCGATGAGAAACTTACTGGGTGTGCGAAGGCCCCCAACAGCCACCAACGAACTGACCAACTGTCGTTTCGTGCGCAGAACCATAGCAAGGAGAGTCCGCTGCACCTGGCAGCGCGATCAGGATCTGCTGCTTGTTGCGCGATCCTGTTGCAGTATGGCAGTGATCCGAACACAGAGGTGTGTCAGCGCGTGTATTTTTTAGCAAGGGATCGGGAGATTACGATCACACTGACAGCTGTTGCGTCATCCAGAACCGTGACAAGGAGATTGCGTTGCACGAGGCTGCAAAGGTGGGATCCACTTTTTGTTGTGAAGTGCTCTTGCAGCATGGTAGTGATCCAAACAAACAGGTACAGCGTTGTTGGTAATGTTGTTACTTTGTTGATAAATAGCTTATTGACATGGTGTGTAAACGGCAGGACCAGGATGGTTCTACACCACTCCACGCGGCAATTGACAAGTCTGTGGTCGAATGCTGCGAGATTCTTGTGTCCTACGGTGCGGACGCCATGAAGAAAGATAGAGAAGGGCGGTTGCCTATGGAGCGAGCGCGATCCGATGATGACCCAACTCGGATGTTTCTCATCAGCCAGATCTACGTATGGAACGCTGACATGTTCCGAGAGCTGTGCAAGGCAGGGAAGACCGCCATGCTCCGGCGTTACTTGGACAATTTCCGGCTTCTACCACATCCACCGCGTCAGCCATCGCGAACCACAGTCTACTATCACGATGTACGTGCTGCGCTATAGTACTATGTGACTCTGAATGTGCCATCCAGAATGTATTGCAATTGCTGAGGTGGTGTTGTGTGGACGCAGCTCTACGAATTCTACGGACCACCGTGGCTCCCTATCAACGACACGCCCTTCTACCAAGTGATGAATGGTGCTGACGATGTACCTTCACTCGTTGATCATCCCGTGTTTGAACACGTGTTGAATATCAAATGGGCACCACATGAGGGGAAATCGGACGCGTTCAGTGCTATTGTGCCGCTGTTCGATGCGATGAGGTTCCAGATCGGCTTGGCGTGGACCATGTGTTTCCAGCTGGACAAGACGTTCTTTCGCCATTACCGCGCGTTCGGACGGCTCATGTACATCAGTGATTCGCTATGGTTTCTGTCACTTCTTGTGTCGACGTATTTGAGCTTTGTGTCCGCTGATGCAATTGTCGGACGCAGCATTTCGATGGTGACAGCCGTGATCATGCTGATGATGGAAGGGATCGACTGGAACAAACGCCGCTGGTCATACTTCAAAGATGCAATCAACTGGATCAATCTGGGGGCTTACGGTGGTGTACTCGTGCTTGGAGTGCTGACTTGCGTCAGAAATGAGTTGCCGCACGTTGATATCGCCCGAGCATTGTTCGTCGTGTTGCTGTCGTTCTGTGGACTAGAATACCTTCGGATGGTGCCACTCACTAGCTTGCTCATTGCCATCACGTTCAAGATGGTCCAAGATGTGATCAAATTCATCGTGCTGTACGGCGTTTTCCAGATTGGTTTCAGTGGATCATTTTATTTGCTCTTCCTACACGAGCAAAGTCGATACAACTCATACGGCGAAGCGTTCTTGGCGACGTTCTTGATGTTGTTTGGCGCTTTGATTCGGATTTGTTCTTGCGTCTTGAAGGTGCAAAGGCAGTCGTGGCAAATGTTCTGGTGCTGTTGTATCTGGTGGGTGCCATGGTGATGCTGATGAACTTGTTGATCGCGATGATGAGCACAAGTTATCAGGAAGTGTTGGACAGCGCCAAGGTGGCTCGCAGTATTGCGCGAGCAGAGACAATTCTGCGAATGGAGAGTTTGTTGCCTCAACGAGTGCGAGTCCACATGTTTGATTCGTCGTTTAATGTACGAATGGCATGTCTGAGCGTCTACGAGCGACATACTCGCGACGTGGCTGAGCAGAAAGCAAAGAACGAAGCATCGTTGGCAGCTCAACTAAACGACGCGGACATGGTTCATCAAAAGACAAAGCCCCTTGAAAAGAAAAAAGGAATTGATACCTCACGCTCACCTCTTCTCGAAGACGCAAGCAGTTCTCATCACACGAGCATGGACGCTGAAGCGTCACATAACGTTCAAGAGACGTCAAAGGCAAGCGAAGGACGACCTGTCGATCAGACCACTGGTGAGCACATCGAGCTCTTTTCAAAGTCACAGAATAGAGGTAGTGTGCGTAAAACAAAAGCAAAAGCACCGCGGAAGCCAATCCAGATTGACGACGTGTCGAATCGTTTGCGAAAGAAGTACACCTCGCCATTTGCTCGCCCGTGCCTTGAAGATTGCGAATTGCTGGAGTATGTTGACGGCAACGAGAGTTTTCAACGAGACCTTCAACAAGCGCATGCAAAACTCGAGACCAAGTTGGAAAAGGGCCACGAACAGCTGGCACTACAGCTGAACCTTCTCAAGCAAGAGATCCAAAATCTCGAACAAAGGCAACAACAGCAAACCAAGTGGCAGGAACACCAAGCCAAGCTGCAAGAACTGCAATTCAAACAACTCGAAGAGATTGTGTTGTCGAAACTGGTCGACTTGCAGCGGCAGCTAGCCATCAGTGACAGCGGTGGCACGGTCGCGTCGCCAACAAAAAGGTTCAGCCTGAAAAAGTAGAACACGTATCAGCGTCCGGACCAGAAAATGTGTGCATGCTCCCAGTATACACCTACGTGTGATGACACCACAGGCACTAGTAGATTCTGCCCACGGCATTGCGCTTGTTGGGTTCGTCAGGAATTTGCGCCCCACTATGCTGTTGGTGAGGTCACTTGTTGCTACCAGGTTTTTAGGTTGGACATGTGAATGACTCGCTCTCCAGTACATCTATCATTTTTAATGCCTATCATGTGATGCAACGCCGCCAACAACGGTAGCTGCTCTCGGTCATGCGCACGTTTTTCGCCATGTATTACCGAAGGTGACTTCTCGTCGAGGGCTCGTTGCACAAAATTTGTGCATTCTGTTTGTATGTGATAGTTTGTTTAAGATGTACGAGGGAATTCAACGAGTGGATGAACAAGTTCATAGAGGGAACTCAGTTTACCTCAGACACCAAATGCATGTTATACTGCAGGGAATTAACTGTGGTGTGCATTTGCATTCACCTAGATTGCGTTTCCCTTCACAGCCCCACCCAATCTAGAATGCGTGACTGCTAGTAACTCAAACGACATGAATGTTTCTTATATTTTCTCTGCTAGACGAGTATTCTTTGTACATTAGTAAATGGAACACAGATTTTGCTGGATATCTATTTGGTTGGTTGCTAGCTGCTTTGCGTGCTCAACATGAAGTCCTCCGTGGCATTGCAACTTTTGCATTCTATCACGCAGTTGGCGGTGGCCGTGTTAGCGTTGCTTTGTAGCACTGCTCAGCCTCACATTCCCTTCTAGGAGAGACTGTGACCTGAGGTTGAGTGAGGTGCTGCATCGCATTGAACGCATTATTGGCACTATGAACCGTCGACAACGCGTCGTATGCCAGAATCAAGACCATCTATCAGAGGGGTACGCATACTGTGGTTTGCATGTTGTTTGTATGGTGCATGGGTGTTAACAGATCAATACAATTGCATTTAACGCCATCGCTATGATAGGACTTGGATTCCCAATGTGTTGTTTCACCATAACTGTGATATTTACCAACATCCACATAATTGTCACATTATTTCACGTATATTTTCAACATGACTATTTGTATTTCACTTTTACCAATCTGAATATTTCTCTTTTGTTTCCAACCGACTTTCTCACACCCGGACTGTTATTTTTACAATTTCAAAGTACTTGTTGTCAATTATTGGGGAACCTTGGTGTATTTTATCGAAAAGGTATCGGTCATGGCTCGACGGCAATATTTGGCTTGTCAACTCCCAACTTCTTTCGAAGAGATGCATATTGGTCACTGCTGAGGCTCTTTGTATATATGTCTGCAATCATTTCCTGAACATCTGCACGATCAGCTGGCTGTCACCAATGATGTGGAGATGCTGAATGCCGAGGCTGGCGGCCTTGGCGACTCCATCGCGTAAAGCGCAGATATACCGGAAGTTACCGGTTAGGAATGTTATTCTCTAATCTAATAACTAATACATGGGGGACGTAGGGACACGCTGCCACGTCAGTGGCAGCGCCCCAAGCTCCAGGCCGGCGAGGACCGTTCACTTCTGGATCAGCCACCAAGCTTCGAGTTCTCTTCTTCTTTTTCCCTACACTCGAAACACTGGAAACACTAGTTGTGTTCACCATGGCTCCAGCCCGTACTTCACGTGTCTCCCAGCTTCGCGATCAAGTCGCCGCGCTCGAAACCTCTCTGCAGGATCTGCAGTTGCGCAACGATCATCAAGGTACAGGGGGCACGTCTGCCTACGCTGGGCGAGATTCACGCACACAATGTCTGCGACGAGAATGCTATGCTCTCAGCCGTGGCTGGGCTTGCCATGGCCGAACCAGCATCGGGGTGGTTCCTGAACTGGGAAAGCACTGTTCCACCAGAAGAACAAGTCTGGGCAAGGTTCAAGATGCAGGTTTCGAGGCATCAAACTACCAAGCCACGCTGCGACTCAAGCTGCTCAACTTGCGTCAAGAGGGCGACATAGAAGATTACAATGGGCATTTCGCGGAGCTCATCTTTCGTGTCGATGACATGGGAGAGTTGGATCGTGTCAGCCACTGCATTGGGCTAAAGCATCAAACGCAAAGCTACGTCAACCTGCAGAACCCATTGACATTGGCCGATGCCATGGACTTGGCGGTAAAGTATGAAGGCGCGCATTTTGCGAAGGAATTTAGACCGCGCCAACGAGAAGGGAATTCGGATCCACGTCACCGTCGCGGCGATCGGTTTCACCAAGGCCATCAGCAGCCCAACCGTCCAGTCTCAAAGCGCCACGACTTGAGTCGTTACAAGCCGAAGCCGATGAATATCCGCAAGCTGAAGTGCTACTTCTGCAACAAGCCTGGTCACCTGAAGCGCGAATGTCTCAAGCTCAAGAATGCGAACGGCGGCAAGGACCAGGGAAACGGAGCACCGACCAGGGAAATGGAGCACCACATCAATAGCTGAGGGACCTGATGTGGGGGCACCAGCACTGACCCAGATAAGAATTGATAATGTCAGTTTGAATCTCGTCAGCGATCACCCTCTCCTATACCATTCTTTACCGCTGATCGATCTGTCAGTGGTTGTCAAGACCGACGCCGGGTCACGGTCGGCTCGAGCTCTGTTGGACAGTGGTGCGACTGCCGCTTATCTTTCACAGACTTTTGTGAAGGCGACAAATTTGAAGATCGACGCTCATCCGTCAAGACAGCTTCGGGTGCAAACTGGCGACGGACGCACTATTACAACGTCATTGGAGCTCAAGATAGATTGCATCCTAGGGAGTGCCATTCTTCGAAGAGAAGCAACCGCTATGTGAACAGGAAGACGAGGACTATTTGCGTGACAACTCCTGCTGAACCGCCCACTATAGCGGAACAGGTAGAATAAACGCGCTGCCACTGCTGCCTGTGTCCACGACAAACACAGGTTCCTTCATATATACCGGCGTGTTCATCTGGGTTCGCATGTTGTGTTTCTGGTTTTTGCAGCATCGCCTGGATGCGAGCTTTGATTGCTCGCACAGCTGCCCGGGGTTGTCGTTGGGTGTCTGTAGGTATCTTTCGTGGAGTTTGCTGGGGTTGATGTAGCCTGCGGCCACTAGGTCATCTAATAGCAGTAGTAGTTCTAGTAAGATCTGCTCTTTGTACCACGTTGCATCCGTCATGTGTTCCGATTGCTGAATCTTGATATCGTCGTCTTCACATTGCGTTTTTACAGCGTGAATTGCAGTAGTAGCAGTGTCCATTGCCAGGCACATTTATCAGTTGACCATTCAGCAGTCGTATCCAATCTCGTAGCATTCCGGGCAGAGCAATCCGTTGCATGATTTGTCCCCGAGCGTGTTGGATTGCTTGCATCATGGCATCGTCACGTTGGCGTCCTGTGGGTAACGAGGAGGGCACCGTGTTGTTGTTGTCCCCGTCTGAGGTCGCCAGTGGCCCTGTGCCCGTACTATCGTTGATGGTGTCAGGGCGGAGGGAGCTGCTACTGTCGCCCTCGGGAGAAGTCGAATGTTGGTGAAGCTCCGTCGGAGGCCTCGTTCTTTCTCTCCCCCGTCTCGTGGACCAAGGTGACACGGGCTTTGTCCATCGGTTGTGTGAGGTCACCAATCGCAGGTGTAGTCGGTGCGGTCAATTTTGGTGTGCGGCTCTGCATCGGACTCTTCGGTTTCTGTGGTTGGATTTTGACACGCCTGTACTTCATCCTAAAGCCATGGAAGAGCTGCACTATCGACAGGTGCTTCGTGTGGACGTTCGTGTCCAGCCGTCGAGTCATGGGGGTGGAGTTGACATCGGATGCTGTAGATACCCCGCGCTGTCTGCTCTTCTTAAAACGAGGCTGGGGAAGCCGTCTGGTCTGCGTCATTGTTTCGAAGTCGCTAACGAAGTTTTCGTTGATGTCGACGTTTGCTGAACCAGCGAAGCTGAATGGTGACTCTGTCTTTCTGGCGTTGTCGTTATCTTTGAAATCGGCAGATGGGCTTGTTGCGTTGCTTATCGCAGTGATGTGTCGTGCTGTTGCCGACGGTCCGTTTCCGTCGCTTACGCGACCTCCGCGACCGCCTTATTTTCGGGCTGCTGCGGTCGCGGCTTGCTTGAGGTCGCTTTAGGTGGTGATGTTGCATTGCATTTGCTCACCTTGCCTGCCACCTGGGCGGTCTCGCCGCTTGCAGTGTCGTCGGTTTTCTCTGTCGTCGACGATTGCCGAGCACCTACTAGTATAGTACGGTCTTCCGGTGCCGCTTCTAGCTCGTGTTGCCGTTGGAGTGATGCGCTGGGGACTGCTTAGAGCGCCGTGGTCGCGTTGGAGTGACGCTTCTTGGTTGTCGCCTGAGCGACTGGGCGATCTGCTTGTGCAACTTTATCTCTGACTTCTGCTGTCGACTGCCGTTCACCGACTTCACCGTGTTCAGCACGAACGTCGCCGTTTCATGCTGCAGTGTCCGCGGTGTGCTTGCAGCTGCTTCAGTTGTCGGAATCGCGTTGAGGTTACTCTCGGCAGTAGTTGGTGCGACGACTGTGTGGTGAAGTGACGGTGGAATTTTCCGCGAAATCCCGGACGTTGGATGAGCTCTGTCGACTTAACAGTCCAGCAGACAGATTTCAATTGACACAATTAAAAGAGTGTATGAAGTATATTAAGGCTTGTGTCTGGTGATGGCAGTGATGAGACCCTTAAAAAGCTGCTCGACCGATGCCCCTGGAGAGAAGAACCAGCTTCTGCAGAGGTATTCGCTGACAATAGACGCGACTTGCTCAGCGGTAATGGTGCCACGCATGGCCTTGAGCGACTTGAGTTTCGCCTCCCAACACCCTTCGATTCCGTTGGTGGGAGCGCCGGTGGTGGGATCCACAAAATTCTTCGAGTGATTCACCCACGTGTGCGAGAATCCCATGTGAGGGCTGGATTAGTTTCTAGCGTGTGTTTCTCGTTCGCCGATACATACGAACTGAACTTGTCGCTAATAATATGCGTTCTATAATACAATCAACTTCAATTGTCTGTTCACATTCCCGTCACAACACTCCCATACTGCCGTACCTCGGTTTGATCATTTCCGCTATTTTAAGCGTCAACGTGGGCTTGCTGCGATCATCGAAAGTGATTGCAACCTATTTCTTGGTGACTCGGTCAAAAACACCGAACACCCAGAAATCGGAGTATTTCTTACCCCGGGCACATTTTTGCTTCTTGGTCAGGGACGTTTCATCAATTTGGACGACGTGCCCTGCCCCGCCCACTGACATATTCACTGTCAGCATTTCTTTACTGCAAATGCCCCTGCATATATCAAACCATTCCGTCACTGCTTTCGTACTCACACCAACAAACAGGCGCGTTTTGGTTGCGCCAGCTCCACTGGCAAAGTAGAATAGCAGTTGCACCAGTTTCCCATTGGGAGGCGAGATGCAGAGAAAATGGTGCCGGCACGGACGCTCAGGCTGGTGTCGCACTCTCTGCGTGAGCACCGCCAGAGCGTGTTCCGACGTGCCAGCTTCATGGGGCGGGCACAGCTTCGACAATGTGCAGAACTCGCCAGTAGACCGATTGACATGCAAAACTCGATCACGAGTTCCTCATCACCTTGGCAACACACACGCATAACGTTGCGGTGCGCGAAGGCGGCGCACTCAGCTATGTCGTACTCATGACCGGTGCCTTGCATGCTGGATCCAAGAGTACGAAATGATCAATGGGAAGCCTCACACGGCCACGTGTGACCACACACTGACACCACTTTCTGATGGAGCAGATAAATATGTATTATATTCCTGGTGGTCGGTAGATATATTCCGGTACGATCCCGGTATATTTATTTCATCAATACCACCCATATGGGATAGGGCAGGTAGGACAGGATATAGAGTGTCAGAGGTTAAAGGTCCAGAGTAAACAGATCAATCAGAGCCAAACTTTCCAGCAACCACTCAAGTCCCTCACGCGCCCTCCCCCCCAAGTGTCCTGAGCCCACCGCAGGAGGCCAGGCAAAGCAGGTGAGCGCGACAGGAAGCGGAAGACTCTCACTAACCCCCCGTGCCTAAGCTGAGGGCACGTTAAAGTACACGAAGAACTAGAACGCATATTACCTAGGGAGTTAACTAGATCTCCTACAACTAACCTGCTTCTGCCTCGTCGAAGTATCCGCGGTAGAAGACCCCAGCTGAACGCGTCGATGAAGACAAGTCCATCGAACGCGTTCACCAAGCAGCAACAGCAGCGAGTGCTTCCGCGACAAGACCCACGCGTGGATTGTGAAGACCGAACACCCTTCGCGGTCTGGGCGGCAAGATTGATATTCCGATTCTCATGGAGCAACCCCGCAAATGCGAGGCCTCCGCGCCTGCCACCATGTTCTGGCCCTGCTCCATGAAGTAGTTTTTGATCGCGCAGTAGAACTGGTATTTCGTCATAAACGTCCGCTTCACGTGCGTCGGTGGATCTGTTTGCAGGCGCTTGATGGCTCCGCTCGGGGTATGCCCACGAGAGCAAAGAGGATCATGTGTGTGAGTTGCGCAAGCGTCCACGATTTGAAGACCCGCTTCGTCACAACTGCACCACCAGCGCAAGCCGCTTTGGCCGTCTTCGCGCCCCTCACTTTGTGCTCATGCCGGAGGATCTGCTCCTTGAGTTCAGCTTTGGTCGCCGGTTGGGTGGTTGTCGCCGTGGTAGATTGGCGAGTTGGCTCTGCAATCTCGATGCTACGCGAGCGAAGCTCGATCCTCTTGACCGGATCTTCTGTGGTGCACTTTAGTTTTCCATGTCGTGGCGCCAGGCACCTGCGGCCCGGTAGTAGTGCGTTCTGTAAATGATGATGGATAGTGAGCTGAATTGGATTGCCGTGAATGTTCGTTTGCCAACTATAGACTCCGTTGAGTTCATGGGGCATCCAACAGTATTCTGTTCAAATCCTCGGTGGCATCCACCTTGCGCATTCGGTGATGCGGCAGATAGTGACGAAGGCCACATTGCCGCCGGTAGTGAGAATCCGCAAACAGGAAATCGAGGGCATGGATGCTGTCACCGAAAAAGCGTGGACAGTGAATGTTGCAGACGGAACACTGTGGGTCGAATGACTTTGCATCGTCGCCGGTTGGGCTATTCAGAGCTCGTACTGTCACTTCAGATCCCGCGAACTTGAACATCGCTTCATTCCACCTCTCTTGAAATTCAGGTCGTCTGAAGGCCATCGTGAGAATTCGCGTGTTCGCTTGATAGTCGACGCGATGCATGGTGGCTAGCATCAAGGAGATATCGGCTAGTTTTGCTTCGTTGCCGCTGGCCTCCCGTTGCGCCAGTGGTAATTGCAGGAAATTTCGGTCATTACCGCTGATGGGGGTAATATCGTGTAGAGCTTGTACTCCAGGTCGCTCACGGAAATTGCGCAGGAGATCCTGGCTTGCGCCAGACAGTACTGCTTCTATGAATTCCGGGGGGTTCTTTTGGTAGATTTTTTCTTATCGAGGTATGCCTGCAGGGATTTCTCCTCGTCAGCCGTCATTGGTCTAGCATTGCCATCACTCCTCAGTCGATGGGGCTGCCGCGCAAGCGCGTATATGTCGGAATATTCATCTTCGTCAGCGTATTTGAGCTGCGGAGCCGGTAGCAGTTCCTCGCAAAGCTTTTGCACACGTGCTGGGTCCCGCACACTGGTTGGCGGGGGCTTTGGCGTCGCACTGCTCGTGACTGTGGCTACCGCTTAGGGCTGTTCGTAGCACCAGCGTTGTAATTGCATTGTTCGACTTCTTGATGCTGTCTCCCTTATACGCAGGAGCTATCCGCTTCCGCTGGCGGTCTACACGCAGCCACTCGCCATCGTGCGATGTCGCTTGGGGGGAATTTGTTTGGTCGGGTTTTCCTGTTCCAGGATCTCTTGGGCTTCACTTTTGAGGTTTGAGGGGTCGCTGGAAAATTGGAGAGCGGAGGAGGAACTAAGGCGAAACTACCGCTGCCCGAGATGCACTGTGTGCATTATCTGTCTGTGCCGCCCTAGTTATTTTCACGGACGTAGGTACTATTAAAGCACCGCATAAATCCTTCTTTCATCATCATCAACGGGGTGGCTGCACCATGGAGATTGGCATGTTGATTTGGCGTTCGCTGTGGCGGCGGGACTGGTGTCATGGACTTAATGGATGTGAAAATGTGGACGATATTCTGCTACGACTGAAACATGCCATCCGGTTAAAGGACTTGAAAGTCCATTACGACTGACCAGCCCTCCAGTCACGCTGGATATGCTGGGCAAGACTTCCTCTCTGAATTCAGCGTAGAAGTTCGACGGTGGCTTTAGTCGAGTCGCAATACCGCTCGAAGAAGGACTCCGGTCGTCGGTGGAGTCTTGCTTAGGCATGGCTGCGCGCTTGATGATGCCTTGAGCATAATGCCGCCGTGTACGTCGAGCATGTTGAGAAATGGGAGTGCAATGTCATGGACCTGTGCTAGAACTTCACGCTACGCACACGTAGTTTGAGACGTGCTCAAATAGCAGGTATTACCTAGAAATGGTAATTCGAGTGGCAAGTGTAGCTCGGTATGTATTCGGTAATTAATCGACACCTGAACCTAGTTCCTATCACGCGGTTGATGCGGACTCAATGATTATGAAGTGGCTGGCTGGGTCACTACGTGGGCACGCTAGATGGAGGGCCATGCCATCGCTGGCTACGCGAGTGCCATTGCGGCGAAGGCCAAGTCCGTAAAGGCCGACTCCTGAATCGTGTTGGAATGGCGAGCATCTCGCAAGCGAGGCACTTCACTTCACGGATGCCAAGGCTGAGAAGCACACGATGCCGATGGACACGAGCGTGAACATAGTGAGGACCATTCCTTTGACGTCATGTGAGATCGTCAACGGAACACCCCAGCGCAGCTCCGTCAGGCTGCATATGAAGTCAACGACCATTTCGGAGCTAGACTGGACAATCACGGAAACAACCGTCAGACTGGAAGCAGAGGCGTTCGGACAGGCGAACGGGAAGTGTGGATGGTTGCTGAGGAGATAGAACATGGAGGTGGAGCAGCCGATGGCGATATATTCGGCGCACATTTCCTACAGAAGACAGCGTCACCTCACGTTTTATATGAGGGTCTTCCCTCAGCAGATTGAACACGTACCGCTGTGACTTCTGTCGCGTGTAACAACAGCATCTTGTCGTATTTGCTGATCGCGTTCACAGAAGACCGGCGTCGCTTGATAACTGGAGAGGATGGTGCCACGTGGATAGTGCTGTTCCCTGGACTTGGACCGGTTTTTCTGTCGATGCGCCGCAGCTGCCGGACGAGTACAAAGACGTTGAAGGAACGTATGATGAGTTCGACCGGTGCCAACACGAGAAGAGCGATCCATTGCATCGTGTTTGAGCTGACTTCGCCATTCGAACGCATCTGGCTCTGAATATCAAGCAGAACAATCCGCAATTGTGTATCAACCACCAGGGTTGGAACCGCAATCACGAGAATGAGCACAGCTGGCTCCAATGTTTCCCGGCGGAGCATGATGGTCTTGCCAAGTTCTTGTAACGACATTTCGATGAATAGGCTGGTTGCGGTACACAATGGCGCCTTGTACGGACCACGAACCGAGCGAAGGACAGTGGCTAGATGAATGAACGCGGACATGGCAAACACCATGAGCCAACGCGGCCACTGTCGCCGGCCGACGCGAAGGACGCGCCTTGCAAGTGAGCGGTTGGCGTGTTTCCGAGATGTTTCGACGCGCAGGATTTCCAGTGCTGCCAGCTCGAGAACCGTCTGAATCATCATCCCTCCCACAATCAGCACGTACAAGTGAGCGCGGCCACGGACGATCACCTCTGGCGCCAGGATTGCCAGTGCGTACGTAGTTGCCGCGTGAATGGCTGCACACGCAGCCCACGGGAGCCACACAAGCTGCAACACGCGAATCAAGCGCAATGGCCACCGCTTCTGGACAAGTGATGTCGTCACGAATTGCCCGGCTCTTATTCGCCCTTCCATGCCTTGTACGACTGCGATCAAGATGGTCGCACAAATTGCGAAGTTCGACCACACAGTCATGATTGTCACAGCGCAACCGGTCGTTGACTTCTTGTCAGCCGCCGCTCCGAACGCAAATGCAGCAAGTACGGCGATGACGACGGCTGCGACCAGCGAGCAAACAAGTGAATTCCAGACCACCCGAATGACGACGTTGATCGCAACACATCCAAGCCATCCCCAAGAGCGGTCACGCGTCGCTGGTAGTGCGGTAGGCGACGCGGCCTCCATCTCGCTTTCGCTCTTGAGTGCAATCCGCTGCCCATTTGTGGTTGGCACCTAGTGATTATTTTTGCGTCGGTAATTCGCAAAACAACAGTAGCGCGATTGGTGGCATCGCTTGAAATCTGTGTGGAACAATAAAAACAGCTACAGCCGCGGCAGGATAGCAACACATTCACTCGACACGCTGCATGCATCGCCCGTGGTAGAATCACAAGCTCAAGTCGTCTACCTAGCACTACCCAACGTAAACTGTGTTGCGGGGTAATCCACGTGAGGTGCTTCTGCGTGATTGGCACCATCACGGCTAGGTTGAAGTCGAGCTGGTCACCCCAAAATGCAAGCTAGTCTAAAATGAGCCCCCTCCAGAGTCTTAGAAATGCCAAGCGTAGTCTGGGCAGACGCAGTAGGAGCGAAGCACTTATGCACCAGATTGACGATGGCTCACGGTTCGGAACAGGTGATACGACGATGACATCATGTCGCGCCCATCAACCAGCTAATGCTCGCGGATCCTTCGTCACAGCGTGTGTGCATGTGTGTGTGTGGACTATGTGTGGGGTCTATCACTTGGGCCTCCGTCACAGAACTGATGCTGCGTGCTGCATGTGAATTGTCTACTGTGCACCAGCCCGAGCTAATTTAATCCAATGGTGCTGTGCCGTAGCTCGCACAACCCACAATTCGATCGGCGTAAAAATAACAAGACAGACCGCGCTGGTCGTTAGCGAGACCTGCAATGCAATAGTGGCGCAACATGGATGCCAAGGCGACATCCGTGGGGTGGATAGGATGCACTGCAGCCAAGGTTGTCCTTCGCGTGGTTGGGAAATCTCGTATCTGTTCGGGGGCTGCGGCATTTGCTACACTGGTGTTGGCACAAGGCACGTTTGCTTCAGGCGAGACACCCGACAAGCAATCATTGGCTTCGTTCGTTCTAGCCATCAGTTCGTGGTCACACTCCGCGATATGCATTACCATCTTAAATGCCGTATTCCAACAAATGATCGAAATAATAACGCATGCGAGTGGCCACGAATCTCGCCGTTCTAGCAACGCCACTAAGGTGCTTGTCACAATTGCGAATCTCGCCGTTCTAGCAACGCCACTGAGGTGCTTGTCACAATTGCTGAGGCGCGTATGGTTACCGTGGGCGGTTTGTGCAGCTATTCTCGCTGTGTGTTCATACGCGCTGGACATCGTAGCGCCGGTCTATATTCTACATATCTGCATTCCCAATGGTTGATATTGGTCGTCATCCGGACGACGAAGCATTGCATGTCGAGCAATGCTGACAAAGCGATTAGCGCTATGTTGCTGTGCTAAGAGCTCACAGCTCACGAATAATCTCACTTCAAGTTCTGCTCACTCTCCGATAACCTTCCTCAACAGTGTGTGCTAGCAACGGATAGCCCGCTGCAACTGGTAGCACTTTGTAGTCCGTCCAAACGACCAAGATGTCCAGTTGCGAAGCTTCGCAATCAAGCTTCCAAGACCAGTGTATGTCCTTGGACGTATCGCTAGTCCACGAGAACTTCACTCACCTCTCAACAGTAAAGTTGGACGCCCTCAAGCGCCTCGCACAAGTGATGGGTAGCTCGTACGTCACGAGTCTCCTTCGAGAGCGCGGCTCGGATGCCCATCGTGCCGCTGCGGTCGGGTTTCTCGACCGCGAGCGGCCCAAGCACGTGCAGAGCGGGACATGCAGACAAAGCAGGCTTCGCCGACGACTGCGCACCCGGCCGCAGCAAGTTGGACGTCTCCACGTACAGTGGGTCCGACCGTGAACCACTCTTGCGGTGCCGAGGTGGAGTTGGGACAACGCGTCCGGCGCGTGACCGACGACTTCTCGCAGGTCGCCTTCGCAAGGTCCAAGCTGACTGGCAGGGCTCGCTCATGGTTCGGCCACCACATGGCTGATGTCGGCTGCTTCTCAAGCCTGGCTGTGCTGACGTCCGAGCTTCGAGCTGCCTTCGAGCCGTCGAAGAGCGAATTCCGTCTCCGCACGGAACTTCTCGAGCTCCGACAGGGCAACTCTATCAGCAGTGAACCTCGGATCCAACCTTGGAGAGAGAGAGAGGGACAAGCCTCCAAGACATCATAAGACTCTCACCAAGCCATCCATCCATCCATCCATCAGAGCCATCACCGGAGCCATCATGGCATGGCAGTTCTCTTACGGTGATCTTGCAGTGCTAGGTAGAGCTGTAACTACGAGGGGGTTTTATGCCGTATGAGCTTTCCCCCTCAATCCCATTTTTACTCAGTGGAAGCAACGTGTTCTCTTTATCTCCTGGTGGCCTGCATCGACGTGCAAGCGCACAAGTGCTGATAGGTTATGAGCCCAACGCCCACGTCAGGCACAGGCACGGGGGCCACAGGAAATCCAGGTAGAAGATCTGCGTCAACATCGACAGGCACTGCTGGAACACCTGCTGCTCCAACAGCAGTAGCACAACCGCCAGCAATGCAAGTTCGCGATGTGATCCGGACGGTTCCAAAGATGCGAGGAAGTTTTAACCTTTATCGGTCTCAACTGCGAGCATTTCGCACAGCACTCCAAGCATGGGGACACCTTGATGGTTCAGTGGTCCGAGATACCGCTGATCAGACACTACAGCAACAATTCGACGATCGAGATGTGTTTGTTCGGGATGCACTGCTTCGTGGAGTACCAACACCAGATGCGGAACGAATTTGTGACTTGCCAACTGCTCGCGAAATGTGGGAATCACTGGAGCAGCACTATACCAAGAGAGAGTACGGTAATTATGTGTTCGTGCTGAAGAGGGTGACAAACTCGCCCTATGAGCACGGCCAGTCAATGGCACAATGGCTACAAGAGCGCCGGAATATGCGTCAGCAGCTAACCAACATAGGTATCCCATGAGTGATGACCAACTGGTTGACTTGATCCTGGCAAACGTGGCTGGAACACACCGGGAAGTAGTTCGCTCATTCTCACGAATGACACTAACAGCTGAAACCGCAGGTAGGCCAACCCTTGCACAAGTGATGATGATGAACGCGCTGATGTCGGAAACGGAATTGGATGAGGCCCTTACGGATGGCCAAACTCCGGCAGTACCAAAAGTAATGGGTGTAAAGGGGCAGAGTATCAATGGCCAGCATCGGTCTGGCCCTGGCGATTAAGGATCTGCCAGCAGTGCCGGAGACACGAATGCTCAGAGCAAGAAATCATTCCGACGAAGACGGAAGGGCAAGTGCAATTATTGCCACAAGCCTGGGCACTGGGCGCGCAAATGCAGAAAGCGACGCTTTGATCTGAAGTTCCAGAATAAGCCACGCAAGGTGCCGCGATATTATGACGAGAGCGATGACAATAATGGTAATAGTGGGGATGCCAATGATAGCTCATGGTCCCGACAAGTACCTGGAATTGGCATGACTCGACGCCGTGAACCCGACCACCAGACACAGCATTCGACATTGGAATGGTTGCTTGACACCTGCAGTAGTACGCACGTGTGCGCCGATGCAAGCGCAATAGACGCTACACGCACTGATGATGGCGTTGAATTTGAGGTGTGGACTGGTGAAATGTCCACGAGTATCATCATCGGGAAAGTTACCGCGGTGATGTCTGATGTGCACGGGGCTGAGTTTCCATACACACTCAAGGATGTACGACATGCCGCTGGTGGTCGATCAAACCTGTTCAGTTTGGATTGTCTGGAAAAGGATAGTTGGGAAATTGAATTCTCAAAAGGTGCGACTACAAAGCGATGTTGGCTGGTTAGAGGCCCTCACAGAGTCGCCCTGATGAAGACTGGGTCGTTCTAGCGGATGCAGACACGGCGTCACGCACGCACAAGCTATCATGGCAATTACAAGCAACCAAGTGCTCTTCTGAGATGTGGCGACTTGATCCGGTGATGTCAAAATCTACTGTCCGAGTTGAAGACGCCATTTCATGAGAGCACGCTCTACAGTGACAACAAAGGTGCAATCCAAGTAATTGCAAACGAAGGTAATCATCACAAGATTAATTTAGTGCTTGGACTTGAAGATGTACAAAGTAAAAGACTACGTTGCATAGGGCCTACCGCACGTCGCGTACTAGAAATGCCCGCCGACATGCTTACCAAGAACTTCGCTAAGGTGGAATTAGCAAAGCACCATCAAGCTCTCGGATTCGTGGATGTCCAAATCTTCTGGAATCAAGGTTCARAGGAGGGAGTATCAGCAGTGAACCTCGACTCCAACCTTCATAAGACTCTCACCAAGCCATCCATCCATCCATCAGAGCCATCACCGGAGCCATCATGGCATGGCAGTTCTCTTACAGTGATCTTGCAGTGCTAGGTAGAGCTGTAACTACGAGGGGGTTTTATGCCGTACGAGCTTTCCCCCTCAATCCCATTTTTACTCAGTGGAAGCAACGTGTTCTCTTTATCTCCTGGTAGCCTGCATCGACGTGGAAGCGCACAAGTGCTGATAAACTCGGATCTGCACGAGTATGTGCATAAGCTGCGATACATCGTCGCAGGCATCGTCGATGAACCGATCGACATGGCGACCTTCATGAAGTGCCTGCGCGACGGTCCCACCAAGGCGCAGCTCTTCCGTGTGTTCTCATCCACGCTGGAAGGTGCCATCGCGCTGGCACAGCAAGAAGACTTCAGCTCCCCCCAAGCCCGCGCTCACGCGTCGCGTGCTTCCGCGCGCCACGAGCCGGAACCCAAGGACATCTGCATGGTTCATGCTCGTGCGCGCTCGAACTCGGACGCTCCAGTTGAACACCGCGTTCACTTCGCCCGTGGCGGACCTCGCCGGGACAAGTGTCAACGTTGTGGTAGTGAAGGGCACTTTGCTGCTCAATCCCGTGTGTGGAATAGTGTCGGCGATCTTCGCCCAAGACGCAATGATTATTTAGATGGTAAATAACTCGGTAGTCAGTAGGTTGCAGTTTGGGCAGGTTACGTAGGATACTGGTACATACGGTGAATGTGTGTCATGCCCATCGCTCTTGCTGAAACGCAACATGCAGGGGCCGGATTGGCTGATCGAGCGTGGGATTGAACGAGCTTTTCCGTCGGAGTTAATGGCGACGGAAACTGCCCGTCATTTCTGATGGCGTCTTCCATCGTGATATTTCGGCGCTCAAAACAGTCGGATGAATTGCGAATTAGGCTGCAATTGGCAATACGCGTGTTACCAGTTGATGCAGTTGCCCAGAATATGCTGACCATCCAGTCCAAGACATTTTCATCGACTTTTGATCATTAAATTTAAAATTTATATTTAATCGATATCAAAGTTTTATCCCCAAACAACGGAATTTTGATGTCGGAGCTCACCAGCAGGTGCACATTTACTTTCGGCTGCAGTATCTAGTTGTTGACTACTTGGAGGATGCGTGTGTGTGGTTCTCAGATATCATCGCAGTCAAACATTGCCGTTGTTCAAGCAGCCGTAATTGACAATCAAGATGAGTCTTACACAATACCAGCAGATCGCACACTTCAGCACCACCATTACTCCTGAAAACTCATCCTTGGGGACAGTATCCGTCAGCCCGAGCCTGCTGTAGTAGAAATGAAGGTGTGGTGTCTAGGTGCAAGCATCATCATGTCGTCGAGGACCCACCCATTGCCTTTGGCGGAACGCTTCCGCAGAGATAAATCGCCGATGAAGTTCAAGTCGTAGCAGTTCCAGAAGTACAACCACGTGAATCCGTATCGACTGGTGAATACCTGCCACCCACTCCGTTGGAAAAGTACCACGAACCTTTATCAACGTATCTGCTGAAGCTTATCGTGCACACGCATTGAACGCCCCGGAGTCTTGCATGATGTCGATTGTGGGTGGTGCGTGCTTCCCTGCAAATGCTCCATCGTTGATGTTGTTCGCGATTTAATCGACAGCATGCTCACCTTTTATCTTCACCCTGATATTGCCGTGACTTCTTTCAATTCCACTGATGGGGTGGAGTTATGTTGATGCAAGCGAGTGACCGCCAAGAATAGCGGACAATCCCTGAAAGAAGGCCGTAGGTGATACCATCTGGCCTTGACAAATATGCATTTTTTCGACCGCGTCCGCTAGCCGAGGGCGAACACTTCGTCGTGAAAACTGAGGCAACGTCTAAATCATCAGTGCCACGCAATACCACACCACGCGCCTGTTCAGAGCGTGCCCCCTCATTCCTTCGCGCCAGCATGGGCGACTTCAGACTTCATAGCGGTGGTGGAAGACGTCGAGCAGCTTCATGATCTCAAAGAACACGATTGAGGTGGTCTGCTCCGGGTGATCAAGAACGACTGGACGTCTTTGTGATATGGCTGTTTCTTGATCTCTGAATTGGAGGTCCTGATCGAGTAAACGGTCGCAGAATCGACCCGGCCAAGCAACTTAAACACCTGATGCAACTGAAGCCTGACTGGCAGGGATCACTCACGTGCAGGTTCTCTGGTCAGCGCCGCATGATAGCGGCAAGACATTGCTGTCGATGATGCCCCTGCTTGGGGTTGATCCAAATCGACAGGAATCGCACGGTCGGCAACGAATTCCGCTCATCTATGCTGCCATTGCATCCTCGTATGAGTGTCGTGAGCTGCTTCTGCGTCATGGTGTTGATCCAAACGTCAAGGTGAGTCCACACGCCACCATTATGATGCTGTCTGTCGCGATTTGTCAGCGCTCTTATTTTCATATTCAGAGCCACTTCGAGCGCACAGCTCTCCACGAAGATGCTGCTAAATGATCGACCGCCTGTTGTGAGTTGCTCATAGGACAGGGCGGTGATCCAGACGCTCACGTTTGTGCCGTCATGATTTAAGGTGGACATAATGTCGACCCGGAGTTGCCCTACCATAGGATTATGAGCACAACACGCCATTGCATGAAGCCGTACGAGTTGGTTCCCTTGAATGTTGCGAGCTGCTTGTTTAGCATGGAGCTGATCTTTGTGCCAGCGTATGGTGACTACTGTGAGGCGCACGGTGAAGTGTTGTCTCGCGCACACAGCTAAATCAGTTCTACAAACCGCCATGATACCTATCAGCGCCACGCCGCTGTATCATGTACTGAATGGAGCAAATGATGTCCCCTCGCTGGCAGACGATCACGTGTTTGAGCACGTACTAAACCTGAAGTGGGGACCACGCTACACGGATGGTTTGCGTTTAGCTCGCTACTTGTTTGATGTACTGAAGTACCAGAACGTCATTGCCCGTCACTTTTCATTCAGCCAAGCGAGACGACGTTAGTTTGTCAACTACTTCGGCCTGCAGATGTACACCATCGTTTTGGTCCTCGTCCAGCTCGTGTCGACATATTGGAGCTTGTCTCCACTGAAGCAATCGTCGGACCCAACTTATCGATGGCAATGGCTGCGCTGATGCTCGGAATCGAGACGTTAGATTAGAACAAGCGTCGTTGGTCGGACGTCAAAGACGCAACCAATTGGACGCTGAAGTGTCACGCGTCATAATAGCCCGAGCAATCGTTATTGTAATACTCTGTTTTTGCGGTCTAGAATATCTCCGCATGGTGCCAGTCACAAGCTTGCTAATTGCAATTTCGTGCAAGATGCTGAGGTACGTCACATGGTTCATCGTGTTGTTTGGCGTCTTCCAGATAGTTTTAGTGGATCGTGCTTCTTAGTCGAAGACAGTCGCTACAACACCTATAGCGAAGCATACCTAGCGACGTTGTTGATGCTGTTCGGCGACTTTGACTCCGACATGCTCGTAAGTCTAACAGGCGACAAGGCGTCGGTGGTGAACGTGTTGGCGCTGTTGTATCTGATCGGCGCAATGGTGGTGCTAATGAACCTGACGATCGCAATGATGAGTACAAGTTACCAAGAAGTGTTGGACAGCGCTAATGTACACGCAGCATTGCCCGCGGGAATACGATGTTGCGATTGGAGAGTTTGCTTCCGCAATGTACTCGCGTTGGAATGTTCTACTGGTCGTTTAGTCTAACTGCGATGCTTTCCCTGGTTCTCCAGCTTCATTTTCTCAACGATGGCTCGCAGAACACTGATGGGAATCCAAAACGTGACGTAGCGATCGTCGACGCAGGTGGTTTGAAGACAAATGCGGTGGATAGCTTGGTGGAACGTGTTGGATTGTCTGCATCTGACCATCAGCAAAAGGCGAAGGAATCGAGTGTTGCTCTCTTGGCGGGTACAAGCACCGCCAATCTACGAGATGGAGATGAACCGACGTCCGAAGCGTATGAAACAACAATCGCATCAGCGAAGATAGCTGACGAGCCACGTGTTGCTCACACGAGCAGGGCGTCGCGAGCTCGTCTAGAACAGTTGAGAGTAGTGTTCATCCCGGTGACGATTTTGAGGAAACCAAGAGGGCACGTCATCCGAGTCGATGATGGACCGCTTGTGGAGATGGACTGGATGGACAGCAGTGCAAGTCGTTGTACGCGTGGTCGGAAATTCTCTCGTGTGTTCGCTAACGGCTGCAGTCGTCGCGTTAGTGCTCGCGCAGGGTGCTTTTTTTACTCATCGCACACCAGCCCAGCAGTCACTAGCTGAGTTTGTCTTGTCCATCAGCGCGTGGTCAAACTTCGTCATCTCTATGACTATTCTGATTGCCGCTATTCAGCGAGTTGGAGGAATTGTGAGGCGATTGCCTGTCATCAAGAGAAGGTCCTACGCCTACTGTCTCGGGCGCTGCGACCTGTGTGGCTACTTTGGGCGGTGTGGGTAGTCATTCACGCAATAAGTACGTACGCAGTGGCAACCATGGCGCCGAGAGCGATTACCGACAGCCGAGCTCATCTGTACATGCTTGGGCTTCGGTCGAACAATGACCCGAACAAAGCGGTTTGGTGTACAGCCACCAGTCTGATCATCAAGGTTTCGTTGCAAGAGTTGGGCAAGATAATATTGCTACACAGAGAAACAGTCGATCCAGCAGTGCTCATCCTAGTCATTGCGATCCCGACGGTGGCGGTGGACCCACAATTGCGCATTACATTGCTAGATTTCCAACGTCGTTAGCGCTCGGCTGGCCAAGCAGGGTCCAAGATTACGCAATAGATCATATCTCGTGTTAGCACCCGTAGAGCTTGCCATCCGAGCCTTCAAGGTCCTGATCGTCGTCAGACAATTGAGACGCAGTAGACGAAAGACCGCGTCGTCCAAAGCTGACGTTAATATTCAAGGCGCGAAGGCTGCACGACGACAGTCTGAGAAGGTCGCAAGCAGGAAACAACCTACGGTGCGCATCACTGACAAAAGAGACAAACTGCTGCTGTTCCACGCAACAGAAACCACAGTGGTGGGTTGCTCGTGTGATGTGCACAGCCCCGTTTCTCATTAAGCGTGTGATGGACAGGATATGTGCGCAGAGCACATTTCCATCGGCTACTCTGCTTCACTCTTATTTCTTCTCGACAATCATCCACACTATCAATCCAGTGACGCAGACGACACCTTCAACATGATTCCCGGACTGTCCTTGGCATCACTAGTTGTCCTGGTGGGCTCTGAAATCGTGGTCGACTTCACGAGCAATAGGATCGAACTCCGCAGTGGTGTTCCGTTGGCGACTTCGCGTGATCTCAAAGGTCTCGTCCTCACGGTGTTCAACCTCTCGTCGGTCGGCAGCGTTTGCTTCTCGGCATTGGCTTACATGACGTCGACACCGACAGTAGCTGGTTCAGATTGATTGTCCAATGATGGGCACGTCTACCTGTACCGCTCAGAGCTAACCCCTGGTGTTCGAAAGTTCGGAGATCAACATCTATAACGAATTCATCCTGCTGTCTGAGTTTTGCCTGAGGCGATGGGTTTTACGCTCATCTGTCACTGTCTTCGTAAACAGCGCTCCGAAAGGCCAATCGGCCGGTTCGTCGCGCGTTCAACCATCCGCTGCTTCATTGCATGGCCCAGCTATTGTGGGAAATCGCGGAGTAGCTATTCCGAGGGAAGAGCGAAGTCATTTCAGCAACAGGCTCAAGCGGCCATCAATGTTGGGTGCGATCGACAAGCGCCAGCACGCACACTGTATGACACCATGGCAGCAACGATCGCCATGAGCCCGATCCTGGCTGGAAGGGGGCGAAAGATCACCGTTAATGAACGCATTGAGCGCATCCTGCAGGGCTCGCTTACGGCTGACACTGAAGAACTCCATGGTGCATCTACGCAACGCGAACGACAGGACCAGATCAATCGCATGTACGAGATGTCGCGCTTGTACAGCTCTTCTGTCGAAGACAAGTTCTTAAAATCGCGCAAGCGTGATACTGGAAAGAAGAAGCGGTCCCACGCTCGGCAGGATGGCGAGGATTCCGGTGCCGGAGTAGTTACCGAGGATAACCGAAGCTCACCTTCAAAAGATGGCGCCAAGCGAACGCTCTCATTAGCTCCGCTCAACCTCGAAGAAGACGACAGGGCGAACACAAGCCCGGGAAGGAGACTGGAGCCGTCGCCGATCAAACCATCGCGATGTCTTAGCAAGTACATCCTCCAACAGCGAGAACGCGAAGAGCTGCTTCACGGATCAGGTGAGGCTTCACCTTCATCACCGCCACCATTTCAACCGAAACCATGGTACAAAGGTTACTCAAGCGACCACAAGGCACCTCCGTGTTCCATGGACGCCAAAATCCGACGATACGGCGCATACGGAGCCATTAAAATGGTTGCAGCCGAGACGGTGGCTGGTACAGCGCCGTACTTTGGGCTGAACGAATCACAAAGTTTACCCAACCTTGAACTTAAGAACGCACCAAACCCGTTCGCGCCGAAACTTCACACTGTGTACCCAGCCCGCGAAAAGAGTTCGGGCTTCACAATCCACGCGTGGGTCTTGCCGTGGAAGCACTCGCTGCTGTTGCTGCTTGGTGAACGCGTTCGGTGGACTTGTCTTCAGCGACGCGTTC
>NSDO01000492.1:0-50398 GCA_002286825.1 Lagenidium giganteum | reverse complement strand
GCGACGATGGCTACGGTGACAGCTATGACGACAGCTACGGCAGCACCGGCGACTACGATGATGACAGCTCCGAGTACTCCAAGTGAGCGAACGAGGGGGGTCGAGCGCGGCCTCGAGGTAGCTAGGTAGTCAGCCTAGTGTGCCCACGAGCACACTGTCCACGACGATAGCTGTGTGTGCATCGGTGGTGTGCTCCCATCTAATATATCGTACACTATGCAATGCAATGCAACTAACTCGCTGTGCGCGTCCTCGCTCGCTGACTACATATGACCTCTTCCACGCCTGTCGTCGACGAGGGCAAAGTAATGGCGTCGCGYCGTGGACCAGCAGCCCAACCGCCATGATCTGCCTGCCTGCCCGTCTTCCTACCTGCCTCCGCAGGACAATGGACAATGGCGTGGGTGTGAGCAGAAAACGCCAAAGCTGTCAGAGATGTATGTGTACATCCACAGAATGTATCGCCCGACACCTTTGAAACACGCAGTGGTTAAAGTGCAAGTCTTGCACTTTCCATCCACACGTCGCAGATTCGTACTTAGTGGGAAGTTACTTTCATGACACATCTGGAACATTCTCGTTGATGCGCCTTGGTGCACGTCTTGCCAACGCACAATCGGGCTCATTCCCGCATTGGAAGACAACTGCTGATATGCTGACAAGACGACTCGTGAAGGCACGCCAACTCGTGCTTAACTCGACTTTCCGGGGAAACCTCTGGGCACGCTCCACAACGTTGCGGGCGTTGTCGACGGGTGGGAACCAGCCATGGATCAACCCAGACAATGTGCCAACTGGTGAAAGCCTGAAGAAGTATGGCCGCGATCTGACTGAGATCGCCAAGAACGGCAAGCTAGATCCAGTGATCGGTCGAGAAGAGCAGATCCGACGCGCTGTGCAGATTCTGTCGCGCCGCACAAAGAACAATCCTGTGCTCATTGGCGAGCCAGGTGTGGGCAAGACAGCCATCGCAGAAGGTCTGGCGCAGCGGATTGCATTGGGAGAAGTGCCGGAGAGCATCAAGAACAAGCGAGTGGTGTCGCTCGACCTTGCCGCGCTTGTAGCGGGCGCCAAGTTCCGTGGTGAATTTGAGGAGCGCTTGAAGGGTGTACTGAAGGACGTTGAGGAGCTGTCAGGTGAAGTGATCTTGTTCATCGACGAGCTGCACACGCTGGTGGGTGCTGGTGGAGGCGAAGGTTCTGTGGATGCCGCGAATATGCTCAAGCCAGCATTGGCACGCGGCAGTCTGCACTGTATGGGCGCGACGACGTTGGATGAATACCGCCAATACATTGAGAAGGATGCTGCGTTGGCTCGCCGGTTCCAGTCCGTGGTGGTGCCGGAGCCGAGCGTGGAAGACACGATCACGATTCTACGCGGATTGAAAGAGAAATACGAAGTGCACCATGGAGTCCGCATTGCCGACAGTGCGCTGGTAGCGGCCGCCACGCTGGCCAACCGGTACTTGACGGAGCGCAAGATGCCGGACAAAGCCATTGACTTGATGGACGAAGCAGCGTCACGATTGCGTCTGCAGCAAGAAAGCAAGCCAGAGCCTATTGACAAACTAGATCGTGAGATCATTTTGCGCCGCATTGAGATCGAAGCGCTGCGAAAGGAAAGCGACGCCGCTTCAAAGAAGCGCATGGCGGTTTTGGAGAAGGACGTGGAAGCTGCATCCAAGGAACTGAAGGTTTTGATGGACGAGTGGAACGCGGAGAAGGGAAAACTCGAAACTATGAAGGAAAACAAGCGCAAACTTGAAGAGGCTCGTCGGGAGCTGATGACGGCGCAGAATCATGGTAACTTTGCCCGTGCTGGTGAATTGCTGCATTCTATCATTCCACGTTTGGAGAGCTCGATCGCCGAGGACGAGAGAGAAGCAAACGCTGTGGAAGAGAAGAAGAAATCCGTGCTGGGTGACGCTGTAACCGCCGATCACGTTGCTGAAGTTGTAGCGCAAGCGACGGGCATTCCGGCGTCAACATTGATGGCCGGCGAAAAGCAGCGACTGCTGAAGATGGAGGAGTACGTCGGTCAGCGCGTGATTGGTCAGCAGGAAGCTGTCGAAGCCGTCAGCAACTGTGTGCGTTTGGCTCGTGCCGGTCTCCACGCACACAATCGTCCTCTTGGAGTGTTCATGTTTCTGGGCCCAACGGGCGTGGGCAAGACAGAGCTGACGAAGGCGTTGTCTGAATTCCTGTTCCAAGCACCACAGGCACTCACACGTATTGACATGTCCGAGTACATGGAGAAATTTAGTGTGAGCCGTTTGGTCGGAGCTCCTCCAGGATACGTCGGCTACGAGGAAGGCGGTACTTTGACTGAGGCTGTGCGCCGCCGACCGTACCAAGTGGTGCTGTTTGATGAGTTCGAGAAAGCTCATCGGGACGTGTCCAACATTTTGCTGCAAGTGCTTGATGAGGGCAGATTGACCGATTCGCAAGGCCGTCTTGTGGATTTCCGAAACACTGTGATCATCCTCACAAGCAACCTCGGTTCCGACATTTTGGCTACGCTCCCAGAGGGTGAGTCTAGCTCAACTGTGGAAGGCGACGTGCTCAGCGTTGTGCGCAGTCACTACGCACCCGAATTTCTGAACCGCATCGATGAAATCGTGCTGTTTAATCGCCTCAACAGGAAGGACATCCGTTCGATCGTTGACTTGCAACTGAAGCAAGTGGAAGAACTGCTGGAAGAGAAGGAGATGGAGATGCAAGTGGATGATGATGCCAAGGACTGGCTGGCAGCCCAGGGATACAGCCCACTGTATGGTGCCCGACCTCTTAAGCGACTGATCCAGCACGAGCTGCTGAATCCGATGGCTGTGCGCATGCTGGAAGGAAGTCTGGCCGAAGGGCACAAGATTCACGTTCGCACGAATCCGAAGTACGATGAAGATGTGGTACGCGACCCGAAGCATACGAAAGCCCTGCTGATCGAGTGATCGCTTCCGCTCGACCACTGTTTTGATAAGTCTATACCTATACATTTGTCTAATCCCTAGCAATGGACTCATTAGTTTATGCAGCGTGAATCTTGTTTGACATTCCAGTCCATCAAAACCAAACCAAGGTCTCTTGCTTACCAATGTCTCTTTCTTACAATGGTGAAGATACACGCGTCGAAGATATGAACGATAAGTACAGCACTTGTACGATCCGTGACTGTCGGATAGCGACCGTGTCGAACAGAGAACGTTCGACAATGCATCAACGCGACGCTCCCATTATTGCCATGAGAATTGACCAAGTCACTTCGCACACGTCGCAGGCATAGCGCGTACTTATACCTTTCCATTAGGTTCGTATTTGGGCAGCCACGTGCAACGTGGCCGCGGAATGCGCGCGCTTGGGCTTCACCATCATCGATGCAAGGCGGAGTGAGCTCTGGGTCGCCCAAGCAGGCGTCGACCACATCCACGCAGAGCAGCAAGGTGGTCGAGCTCCCACAGGGACGCATATGCACGTCGCCGGTGTCTGTGACGGCTACCAACGCTATCGCGTCAGCGGAACTCGATGTCAAACCAGAGGAGAATGAGTCGCATTGCGTGACATCAAACCCGGTGGCGGCAGTGCCGGCCAAAGACGTCAAGGCAGAGGCAAATGATGTAAAGAGTGACGCTTCTGTTGCACTGCCTGGGATTGGTGAAGAACGCGACGAAGATGTGAAAGAAGAAGTGAAATCCGAGTCATCGTCTCCGCGCAAGCTCAATCGCCTGCGCAGTCGACCAAGCCTTCAAATCAAGACCAGCTTCGACAGCCACAACGTCAACTTAAGCACGCCGACCGTTGATTAGCCAAGCGCAATGCTTCTGGATCCGCTGCGTACGGCGGCGCTTGAGCCCAAGTCGACGCAGCCGTATGTGTTCAGACTGTCAGACTTCTTCTACAAGGAGATTTTTGGTGTGCATGATATCAAACAGACCGATGGCATGCACCAAGAGCGCGTTCAGAACTTCCTCGCGGTGCCGTATCGACTCGAGCAGGTGAGCAAGAATGTGTGGCATGCGTTGTGTGATTCAAGCATGTGCTGACGGGAAACTGCGTTTTGTAGCTCTTCGTGTTTGGTATTTTCCTGGCCCTGGACAGCTTTTTGTACGTGTTTACGTACTTGCCATTGCGTATTTTGTTTGCCTGTGGCTGCGCCGTCACGTCGTCCTTCCACACGCGCGTATTCCGTCGGACGCATTTCTACGATCTCATGGTTGCGGTGATCATCGCGGTGGCGACGTCGTTGCTGTGGAAAGTTGATATGTCGCGCGTGTACCACGTCATCCGTGGCCAAGCTATGATCAAGCTATACGTGTTGTTCACGATGATTGAGGTCTGTCTGCATGCAACTGAAGAATGTGATTCTTGCCAGATATCTCTGATCGAAGCTGATTGTTCGCAGATCTTTGATCGCTTGTTTTGTTCTCTGGGCCAAGATGTACTGGACTCGCTGTACTACACAGCGAAGTACCAACCTCGCCGTGTGGGACGCATGTCCCTCGACTTTGCAGTGTCGATTGTCTATGTCGATATCCAATTTTCCCTCCATGAGACTGCCCTTGATCCGTGCTGTTTATCGTGTGACGATGCAGTTTTCCTTGACCTTTGTTTTGTTGCTGTCTTTCACTGCTCCATTCAATGCTGCTATTTGCCCAAGTCATCACAATCAATGTCGCCATCAATTCAAGCAACACTTCATTGTTGACCCTTCTCATCTCGAACAATTTTGCCGAGTTGAAGGTACGAAAAAGATGATGGAGCGAAGTCTGTTTTCAAGACAATGCTGTGCTTCATCTAGCTTAATGACGAAACGATTATGATGTGTATCCCAGAGTTGCGTCTTCAAGAAGTTCGAAGAACAGAACCTGTTCCAGGTCACCTGTAGTGACATTGTTGAGCGCTTCAAGCTTCTCCTTATCATCGGACTCATCCTACTCCAATCTTCTGCCGGTGACATTGCTTACGGCACAGTACGTGGTATCGATGAATCGTTTTTGATGTCCTGTGGCGTTGACAAGGTTGTGACTTGGTTTACAGACGATGGTGATGGTTGCTGAAATGATCATCGACTGGCTCAAGCATGCCTTTATCACGAAGTTCAACCAGATCCCGCCGACTGCGTACTCCAAGTTCATCACCATCCTCTGTCGCGATCTGACTGGCTGGAAGAACGAAGACACGATCCTCGATCACACACATCACGTGTCTCGACGGCTTGGCTTGGTATCTCTCCCTCTCGCGTGCGTTGTGCTGTGCATGGTCGGCAAGGCACTCATTGATGCCCCGATCTCATTCATTTCGCCAAGTGGTATCGCTATGACTGGTGCATTCTTCATGTGCCTCGCAGCGTTCAAGGCCCTCCTCAGCCTCGTCCTGATGATTTATGCTTGCAGGAGTGGACGGCTGGATGACACGCGACCGAAAAGTCCTCGGGCTGTTCGGCAACTCGAATCCATTCAAAAGTACCGACATTGATAACTCGGAACAATCAAACTACTCATACACATCTTGCTGCAAAGCACTCACTGCTCACGCTACTCATAAGTTTTGTCAGCTACACCATCAGCTGATCCTAACTCATGCTGAATACCACGAGCGACACGGTAGGCATACTAATTCACGTTCTGTCAGTATTTTGCTATTTTTTTCTGTTTTACCTGGGACTTACTGATACAGCTTACTTGTACATGACCTGTCCGCCTAATCGCAAGCGGCCTCGTGGCCGCCGTGCTCTGCCTTCATTCGTCCGTCGTATCTTATATCTTCCATTTTCTTGTCTCTCCTTGATCGGATCTCTTTGATACACAGCATATGCAGACCGCCTTCTTATCTACAAACGAGCAAAATCCCCGTCCACTACTTCGCAGGTCCTTCAATTTCTTCATCATTTCACACTTGATTTCATCTTCCATCTTACTTCGCCACGTTCAGTAAGTCACAGTGCTTGCTCCACTGGGCAAATCATGGAGCAGTCAAGTCCGGCGAAGTTTGCACGCGGTCATCACTGGTGAACTGCATAATGTCGCGCGTCAGGCGCGATTCCGTGAGCAGAGCGAGTTCCGCATCGCTGCCCATGCTGAAAAAGTCCACGCAGTCATCGTTGTCGTCCGGTCCTCCCACAGTGTCGAGGCTCATATTAATGTTGGGGAAGCGCTTGATAATGCGCGCCATGATGCGGCGGCCACCTGAGGTGTTCTTCATGGCTACCAAATGCGGACGAATCGCCTTAACCAGCGCAAGGCACTGCTCTTCAGTGCAAACACACAACGCGCGCTGAACGACATAATTCGCGAATTGATCCTGGAGCATTTTGCCCATTTTGGGGCAGAGAGTGATTTCCTTCACGTACTTCTGGCGCACACGCTCTGGGGCCTTCTCGAGACACTTCTCAATGACATTCGAGCTGAATTTCTGCACCGATAGCTCAAAGATGTGTCCAAGAGGCTTCGAAATCACGCCCAACGCCTCATCAGGTGTACACGAGTCAAGCACGTACTGCACCACGTAGTTACCATACGGATCTTGCATAAGCTTCATAGCTTGCTTCTCCACTTGAGCAATAACGTTGCGCTTCTGCTCGGGGCTTGCTGCGTCCAGGCAGCGTTGCAGCACACAGCAACCGTGGCGATGCGTTCCCACCGTCGTGCATTCGCGGGACACGGCATCAAACACAAACTGGTTGTACTCAGGCTTCATGTACTGCAGCGCGCGCTGGATGACGTGGTTGCCATTCGAGTCAATACACAAGCGCACGGCATCATCCTTCAACGCCTCCACAATCATATCCGGGAGGTTGACGCGCTGAGTTTCTTTGCCAGCTTCATCGTGCACCACAACTTCTGGTGACGTAGCACAAACTTCCACGACCTTCTGCACTGATCGCGTTCCGTGCAAGTTCAACGCGGCGGCCACCAAGTTCGAGCTCACTCGCTGAATAATCTCGAGGCGCTCTTTTTCCTTGACTCGTTCCAGCAACTTCTGGAACAAATAGTTGCCAAACGGATCCACCATCATTTCAGCCAAGTGTTCAAGAGATTCCTTGTAAATCACTTCGCTCAGATCCGTCCGTTGCTCGTAATCCAATTGTTCCTGCAACAAACGGCAACCATTCTGGTCCTTTGACACCATAAACACACGACCACGAATGTCGTCCACAGTGATCGCACTTTCCAAAGATGTCGTCGTGTCACGGTTCACCATCAACGCCGCGATCCGAGGGGATATCGCCATGTTGGCCGTACCGTCTGGTGCACGGTATTGGGCTCGGCCTTGACGAGCACCGCCATACTGCGATGCTGAATGACGGGTTTCGTCCGAAGACTGGACGAGCTGGTGCTGTGGTGCGTCCAATTGCATGGTCTGGGAATACAACGGTGCAGAGCTTGAAGGCATGGAGGCGCCCATTCCCATGGCCATCGCAGCATGCAGCGACTGCGGTGCTTGGTGCACAAAACGGCACTTAGTTCCCATCCGGCAGTGTCCTTGAGCGAAATAACGACACTGCTTGGGCATGCCACCACCTTGCAGGCTCTTACGTGGTGACAACGGTGGGGACGCTTCCATTCGTCCGTACATGACACGAGGGCGAACAGGCACACCACGCACAGCAATTGGCAGCGGGGCCTGGTAGTGCATCTGGTGCATCTGCTGGTTCGGGTGATCACCGTGATATCCACTGCCGCGTCCACCACTGAGGTCGCCATAAACACCAGACGCGTGGTGCTGCATCAAGCCACTGCTTTCCCACTGCTGCTGCTGTTGCTGGGGCACGTGGGCACGGGCATGATGCTGGTTAACCGCATAGCCATATCCACTCGCACCAGCACCCATGTGTTGCTGCTGTGGATAATCACCAAACGCTTCAGGCTGGAAGTTGCCATGCTGGTTGCCGTAATAGTCTTGTTGCATGGCTGCGTTGTGCTGCTGCTGCTCTTGGTACGTGTTTCCACGGTAGTGGCGGCCGTCGTGGCCATGAGTCGACCACGACTCCTCCGATTGCTGCTGGTAGCCGCTGTAGCCTGGATTGCCACTGCGCATGGCCTGACTCTGGCTTTGGCGAGGTCCATTGGGTGCACTGCCACCGCCAAATCGCGCCTGTTCCTGCTGATGGCGCGCTTGGCCGACCATGCCGAACTTCTTGGGAAACTTGGGTCCGGCATCGAGGCTGAAGTGCGTCGGTGGGTCTTCCAGCGTTAGGCGAAGGATGTCTCCGCCGAGGGCCTGGCTGGGCGATTGCGACAGAAACATCTCGATGCTGTTCTTGCGGCGGTTCACCAGCGCGTTCGAGCGCTGGGCCTTGTTGTCGTACATCTGGTAGTCTGCATGGCTCGAACGGCCCGACGCACGGTCCTGTAAATGGCACAATGCACGCACAGACATCAGTTCCGTGGTCGCCGCTACAGCATCCCAGGGCGAGCGCACGTACGTCATGACTCAGCTGGTTGGATGGCGACACCGTGCGTGGAGGCAGCATTCCACTGCTCTTTACCGACGGCGCGGTCTCCGGAGTGTATTCGTCCGCACCCAGTGGGTCGTCATATTTGCTGCGTGCACACAAACAGCACCGTCGTGAGCCACCAATCACACCATGCAACTGCGTGTGGGCGTGCATGTCTCGCGCACCTCATACTCGCGAACACATCGCTGCCCGAGCCGAAGCGGAAGAAGTTCGAGGCTTCGAAGCTCAGGTTGGGTGGCGCCGCCCCCGGGCGATGGAGCTGCTGCTCTTCTTCGTCGTAGACCGTCGAGTTAAGCGACGACGTCGAGTCCACGTTGCGCATGGCCAGCGCCAGGCGTTCCTGCTCGTCGTGCGGCGACGAGCTGCCACTGAGCGCCACTTTGCCAGCGCCGACGTGGCCACGGGCTTCACGAGCGAACTCCATTCCACCGACCACGCCAAGAGGTTCGAGTGGGAGAATCACCGTGTCTTCTTCGCAATGCAACCCTGCACGACAACACAGCAGCACATGCGCGTGAGCACCATCATATCATCTCCAGAACACGTCGCCGCGAGCGGGGCCTGCCTTTCCCAGCCGTGGGCAAGCCGCACAATGAAGGGCGTCGACGCCTTGCGCACAGGTCATGGAAGGAGGCAGGAACGGCACCAACACACACGTACCTATGGTGGCGACTGATGCTTGTCAAGATGCTTTGGGCAGGGGAGTGGGCGCTGATTGATGGCCACCAACGTCTCGTCGGTCGACGAGGAACTTTCACGCGGAATTCTGCGTCTGGCGCAGTGGATTGAGCCGAGTGGAAGCCGCACACGCAAGACGCACACACACAGCCCAGTCCAGCACAGAGGCAGGCTGCGGTGCTGTGGTGCTAGGGATGGATGGAGGGATGTCAAGCAGACGCCGTGGTGCACGTGCAGGCAGTGGCGAGCGCTTGGAGCCTTCCTCCCGGGGCCTCCTCTTGGCTGCACACGCGATGGCGGCGGCGGTGGTGGCGGTGGCGGCGGTGGCGGCGGCGCTGGTGGCGGCCGAATGGAATGGAATGGAATCGGGGTCTCCCCGAGTGAGTAATGGTGACCAAGTCACAAACGCCAGTGACTGGGCGGACTAGCCCGCACGCGGGTAATTTACGCCAACTTTCCCACGGTGGCGACCCAGCGGCCCAATCAGCACGGAGACCCCCTGTAAAGTGATTGTACCGAGAGCGCCGCGTGTTCGATAGTTTGGCGGCCGGTAGACACCCACGCCAGCGGAAGCAGGGGCTTCCACGCGCAACATAAACAGGGAAAGGAGTTTTCGCGGGAACACCAACCACGCCGGCGTGCGCATGTGCGGGTGTGGGTCTCTGCGTGCTTTTGTGTGGTTCCGCCCGTGCCTCGCATTAGGCTGTAAACGACGGCTTCAAGGCTTCCTGCATGTGCTGCTTGGAGCTGCATCGGCTTGTGACCATCAAGATTGGTGTTCCCGCTCATCCTGCGAAAACCTCTTTGACTCGATACGCTGCATGTCATCAGGTTTGCTGGGGCCAATGGATGGCATCGGCGAAGTTTGTCAGCCCTAGCCCTCAAGGGAACTCCCTCGAGTGAGTGACCACAAAGGGTTCCAGCCGAGGGGGGTGACACTCAGGCGAAAACACTGTGGATGACAACGTACGATGGCGTCGCATCGCAATGGCTGCCCGGGACCATGGCTCACACACGCCTCACACTCAGCTTGGATCATGTCAAACTGCATGGAGCACGCCCTCGCTTCCGATTGCTGCTCGGGGTGCTGTGACCAAGTGCCGCAGCAGCAGTGGGTGTTGCTGAGCATTCAGAGTCTGTGGCCGTCTGAATTTCAGACAGCCGGGTTGATGAGGCGGAGGATGTTGTCTCGTCACTCGCTCGGCTGGACGGTGCGACATGTCGCGAACAGTCGGTCGAACGTGCTCTTATATTTTATGCGTTTGACTGTACTCGCGCACTCATGCTGCCTTTTCAATGAACGACTTGATCTTCTCGAGCATCTCGGCTCTGACGGATTCCGGGACGGAGGCTGTGGGAGAGCAACGCAAGACCATGACGTATGAGGAGCAACTGTACGCAAACCAACCGTGAAGACACACATCCAACGCTGACGTCGTTCTCACCTCGGCCTTTCGGGGTGATCTCTTCGATCAAGTCTTCAACGGTAATTTGATCGATGCCTTTACTCCGGATAACATCTGCCACCAAGGAACGTTGAGGTCGTGTGAGAGACGCTGCTGAAGCCTCCGCATCGCGAGACAACCTTTGCAGTATGCCTTCATCTCGTCGCGCCACCCAGACTCGGTGAGCTTGTGCCGCAGCAATTCCTTCAGGCGCTCCTTCTCGCCCGACTGGATGAGCTTCTGGCTAATGCGCTCTTTCACCTGCTCATCTCTTCGCTTGCGGTCCGCCAGAGTTCTGCCAATCACCACCACCACCACACATACACACACGCACACACGCAGCCGCACATCAATTAAGAATCCCCGCCGCTGGTGATTGCGCCACCGCCGCCTGTGAGCTCACTCTTCCATGCTGATCCTCGTTGTCTCCAAAGCGACACTCGATGCGTTGTGAGCGTCCCAGATGTGTGTGGCCCACTCTACAATGGGACGACACCCAAACATTTTCCTAACAGCACCTCTGATGCTGCATCTCCCTGTTAAACTCGCTGCTGGCACTCATCATCGGTTTGGGCGGGGTCTAGCAGCCAGCGCTGGCCCAAACGTGGCACAGAAAACGGCGGAGCAGTCACGGACTGCCGGACGAACGCGCTGGGACGACAAAGCAGAGGGCAAGCAGAGGCAGGCACGACGACGCGAACCACGCGCCACAGCGAGCGCCGGAGCGCATGGAATCGGCCATCCAACTTCCCAAGCTCAACCTTGGGGGCTTGGCATCCCACCCCAAGTTCCTCGCGCCCATTGACCCCCCGCATGTGCCGTTTAGCTCGCCCCCGTGGTGCCTCCCGCACAAGCCGCGCGCCATTTCATTGCTCGATGTCTACAAGAACCACGAATTGCTGACGACGGTGAGCGCGCAATTATGCTGTGGGTGGCGATGCGGTGTGCTCACCTCGCCGCCTGCGTGCTTTGCTTCCTGCGTGCCCGCGTTGTATCCACCTGACGCCCTTTGGTGGCTCTCTGTGTCGCTTGTAGTATACGGTCGACCAGAAAGCCGTGTATTTGATCGGCCGGAACGCAGCGGTGTGTGACATCGTACTCAACCACTGCTCCATTTCCAGGTGACGACGCGCGCTGTGAACGCGAAGGTTAGATGATGCGATTGCTCACTCGCTGGGTTGTTGATGTTGCAGGCTGCACGCATGCATCATCCACCACCGCGATGGTGCTGCTTATTTGGTCGACTTGGGCTCGTGCCATGGCACGTTCGTGGACGAAATGCCGCTGCAGGCGCTGCAGCCGACGCTGATCGTTCATGGCTCCGTCCTTAAGTACGCAAGCAATCTCCCTGTAGCCGTCCTGCTCTGTTGTCCTCATCCATCGTGTGTGTGTGTGTGTGTGATGATTCAGGTTTGGCGCCTCTTCTCGCTCGTATTCTTTCAAGGTTTGCTCTCCTGCGGGACACGTGTTTCCTCTGCTGTTGCGTTATTTTTTTCTGCTAACACTGGGATGTATGCGCGTGCAGTCGTTCGAGTCTCGCGACATGATTCAAGAGATTGTGCTCGCCCGAATAGGGCTGGATCCCGAAGAGATCGAGCTCCAGACAAACACGATGTTGAATCGAGCCCTTTCCTACCGACTGGGCTTGTCTCCGCCCGCTCAAGATGAACCGATGAATGGAATCGTTCCGCCACCGACAAATGAGCTCGTGTTTCGCGAGGACAGCGCCGACTCGGTATCGAGTGGTCCATTGTTCCAAACGGACGAGTTCGGCCGCAAACGGTCTCGCGCCCAATCTGCCAGCACAGATATTCTGTTCGGCAGCGCGTCAAGTCTGGAAAGCGGTGATGGAAACACTTTCCTCGACGCAAGTCAGCTATCCATCTCCAAGCGTGTGCACTTCAGCCAGCAACCAGCAGATGTGATTCCGCCCCCGGTGTCACCTCCGGCAGATATGGAAGGAGATCAAGACCTGACACTAGAGCATAACGACGATGGCTTCGATGGCGAGGACTTGCTCATGGATGAAGACACGTGAGCGTCCACGGAACGAGAGCAGTGCGTAATCCCCAGCCCCGCGCCGCCCCGCCCTTATTGGGCTCGAACGTGCGCGCACTGTGGAGCCGACAGCCCCGACCAAAGACGCTCGCCTGTGCATGCGATGCCCAACTCACCTGTGCAGCCACCCACCTAGAGCTATCACCCATCCTGCACCGACAGGCTTGTTCTTCCCAGCCATGAAAAACTGTTGTACATCTAGCGTTAGGACTATGCCGTCGAGGCGATAGAGCACCACCAATATTGAGAATTGACCACTTAAGCCACAGTTCTCACAAATTTTCAACGAAACGCCAGCTTATTCAAGGAATTGATTAGCAATGAAAACGAGACGTAGAAATACAGAGGAAGCCTCGGCGAATTGTTGGTGCCTCCCATCCGCGCAGGGACCAGGGCTTCAGCGGCTTGGATGACAGTTCTATGGGGCACTGCCTGCTGGGGACTCGTAAAGATGGTAGTTGCTGCGCGACTGCGACTTGGTGCGAGAACGGCTGAGGTTGCGGCTACGAGCACTTCCAGGAGTGCGTGCGCTGCGACGGCTGGAGCGTGCACGGCGAAGACGGGCATTTTCCACATCCATCTCATCCTTCGTGCACAGCATGCCATTCTTGTGCGTGCCAGCGCCGACCAGAAGCAGCATCACAATGATGCAGCAGCCAGACAGCAAATAGAGGTAGACGTACTCCTTGTTCTTGAGTTGCGCCGGTTTCGATCGGAAATACAGCGACAAAATCGAGCACAAGAAGAAGACGATGAAGTACATCGTCGTCGAGAACGCACGCTGGCGAGTTGGGAAGAGGCCGATGCATGTAACCCACAAGGTAGCCGACGTGCCAAGGCCTAGGAAGAAGTACAGCAGAAGCCCGACAATCTGAAGCATGATGGATAGCGACTCTCCACTCCACGTCTGCGAACTCGAGTTGAAGCCAAGAACGGCCACGAGGATCGCGATCGGGAAGAGAGTAGCAAACAAGATGCGTCGGTGATCCACACGATCGATGAACATGAACGAGAACAACGCGCCAACCAGCTGGAGCACCACACAGTTGACGAACATGAGCTGGAGCGTCTGGATGCTGTGGAACAACTGCGAGAGGTACATGTTAAGCGCACCGAGCGTAAGCCCCGAAACTAGCATCAGGAAGAAGCCGAGGATGAACTTGAAGAAAACAGCAGCACCAGTTTGTTCCACGGTCTCCTCGTCGCGAATGGACTTGAGTTCCTCCGAAACACCTTCCTTGCGACGGAGAATGGTCAAGCACTGCTCGCATGACTCGAGGCCCTCGCGCATGTACACCCAGTATGGGCTTTCAGGGAAGATGTAGACTGCTGGAGTCATAATCGACAGGATGATGGTGGCCACGAACACTTGCCAGACCCAGCCAATTTCGTGAGTCGATGACGAGAACCAACCCGCAGCCAAAATACCGAGCACGAAGCCAACTCCCAACAACAACGTCGCCTTGCCGCGCATCTCTCGAGTCGAAATCTCGTAAATGTAGATAGCAAGAGTGGGCAGGAGTACGCCAATCGATCCACCCAATAATCCAACGCCTGGGAACAAGAACTTCTCACCGGACTGCTGGACTGCGCTGACGGAAACCATGCCAAGAACCGACAAGAGGCCACCGAAAACGATCGAGAGGCGACGGCCGATAAAGTAGTTCAGAAGCGCAGCAAGTAACACACCACCAAGTGTCATGAAGCAGAAGACGTACGTGGTATGTCCATCACCAGCTTTGCCGTCCAGCAAGCTGTATGTCGTGACATAGCTGATGAAGCCGGGAGAAGATTCAAGAGTCGTCATCAAGTGGAACATCCAACCACAGCCACCACCTCCGAGGATACCCATGAACGCAGCGAGGGAGAATGCATATTGCGACGACGCCGAAACCACTTGAGAGAAACCCTTGTTGTACATCATTCGCGTCTGGATAATGTTCAAGAACGGAATGCCGGACATGACGAAGAGAGGGATGATCATGGCAACGCAAAAGAGGAAGTCGAACAAAAACGCGAGTTGCTGGAACATGCCGACATTGGTGACGGATGAAGTCTTGAAGCTCCACATGCGCACCATTTCGTTTATTCCATACAGGCCAGCCATATAGCCAAAGAAGAGCGCCAAGGTCTCGTTGAACGACGACTTCAAACCGTAAATGCCAAGCATGAAGAAGGCAACCGCCGCTGCAAGAACGGCAACCAAGTAGATGGCAGCTCGGTGGATAGGCTTCGTGCCGCCCATCGAGCTTCCAATGGCACCGACGAAGCCAAGCATCAGCACTGTCGCGGCGTCGGCAGCCAAGACAAGCGGAACAGCTACCAGCTTCCACTTCAGCGCAATGACATACCACATGAGAATGAAGTGGCGGCTTTCTCGAAGAATCACTGTGACGCGAGCTATTGGTTTCGAATTGTGGAACAAGGAAAGCTCACTCTTCCACCATCCAATCCATCCTCCCTTCATTGGAGCATCGTCATCCTCGTACGTCTCATCGGCATACATCCAAACGGTCCACGCCTTGATATCAACCTTGGTCTTTTCCCAATCCAGTCCATCCGTGTTGAAAATGAATGGGGAAAGAAGCCACAACACGGAGATCGACCAGATGGCGAACGTCTGTACTCCGAAACTCTGGCCAGTGGTACAGAAGTCGTGAGCGAACATGTCACCGTCTTCACTTGGGTCTTCTTTGCAAATGTCGAACTTGCCGAATGCGTAGTATACCAAACACAGGCCGACTAACTCAAATGCTTTGCGGTAGTGGCTGTTTGCATACGCCTTGTACAGCAGTACGAATGTCTCGCGCGTGATTTTGAATCCACGACCAGTCGCCTTGTACTGAGCTTCACCATGAAGAAGGTTGTTGTCGAAATAGTGCATCGTGGTACCGACTTGGAAAACGAAGAATGCTGGGCCACCGGTGAAGATCATCTCAACCAGTTGCACGAAACCGCGACGGATACCCATTTCACCGAAGTAAACAGCAATGAGCGGAAGGGACAAGAACATACCGGCCTGGATGTAGAACTGCGTGTTGATGATCGCGTCCGTGTCGTGGAAAGCACGTTCGTCGAACTTGTACTTCTCATTCAACACAATGACGTCCGTGAAGTTCATCTTTCGAATGATCTGGTCCTGGACACCAGCAACCGCCAAGTAAACCTTGCTGTACATGTAGACGAAAGTGGTGACGATGGTCATCCACGTCGCGAAGTAGAAGCCCGTGTGCGAGTAATACATCGAGTTGAGACGGAAAAAGTCCAGGAACTGGCCCATACGATGGGCTTCGCGCGCGAGGGACGTTTCGCCTGCACCGTTCGCCAATTTACCTTCGAACATCGAGATTTGGGACAAAGCCACATCACGACCCTTGCCACACTGCATGAACTCGACGTGAGTGACGATACCACCGCGCAACGTGGCGTTGAAACCGGCGAACACATCTTCCGACAAGTTGATGCCCTTACTGGCCTTGGACAGACCTCCACGAGTCATGGCAATAACCTTGTCGAAGACATCAGGATGACCGTAGTGCATACGGCAGTAGAGAGGGTTCGCGAGCACACGTTGCGACAGCGTCACAAACACCAACTCTTGCCATGTCTTGAACTTGGCCAGGGAGGACGCGTTACCGGTGAAGATGTGCTCACGCATACCAATAATGGAAACAGGCTTCTTTGACGAGTGCAGATCAGCAGTCTTCAACATCAGTGGCATCTTCAAACACTCCTCGAAGTAGTGTTCTTGGTTCATGTCAATGGTTTGGACAAACTCACCACGCGTGAACTGAACAGCGTTGTTCTGATTTTCAGGTTTGCCTTCACCTAAAATCGGATCTCCAGGCAGCTCATAGCGGTAGACTTCCACCACTTCTTCATTTTCGCTCTTGATCAAAACAGTGTCGAACTTCTTGTCTCCGTTTTCCATCTCGATGGTGTCAACGTAAGCAACGCGTAAGTTGGGGTACTCGTTCAGCAAGTAGTCGATATCATCGGCTTGCTGCTTATTCTCACGACGATGCTTGCCATAGACCTGGCAAGCGCAGATGTACGAGAACTTCAGGCGCACCATGTCTTGCAGCTGGGCTTGCTTCTGTTCGGCGTCCTTGCCTGGGCTTGATCCGATTTCCAACCAATGCAGAATCTTGATCGCATCTTCGTACATCATCATTCCCAGCACTGTGCGAGCCAGGGTTTGACCACGATAAGATGCCCACAATCGAATTTCTTGGGGATATTTCTGCTGCGCTTCCTCAGCAGATGAAACATCCATGCGCTCCAAGAAATTCTCCCATTCTTCTGGATGAATCTTGTTCAAATACTTCAGAATGGTGAGATTCTTACCATCCTCCTCGACTTTCTGGAAAATCGGATGGTTGACAAGCGGATTGTTCAATTCCGTCAGAGAAAACAGCACCGTTTCGGCATAGAATGGCGTCACAACCGAGAATGATCGCATTTCCTTGATTGCTGGTAGTTGCGGCATGTCCATCGCCAGCGACTTCATGAAAAAGCCAAGTCGACGCTGCGCTTCAACACAACGTGGCATAGCTTCCGACTTCTCTAACGACAACAGCAGAACAGCACGAGTGGCGGCACCCATGGCAGTGTCACTGCTGAAAAGATTCACAAGGCCACGCGACGCGTAGACATAGCCATTCGCGCTGGAGCAGAACTTCGTGTTGCCAAATTTTCGCTGCAGGGCTGGGTCAACGCACAGTGCTTGCAAAGAGTTCAGGAGCGTCTCTGTCTTGGTGACGAAGTTTCTCACCACGCCCATGGTATGAACCTGTGTCTGTGGTAGGTACTGCGATGGCGTTTCAGGATCTGGCAAGTCGAGAATCTCCTCCAGCAAGTCCACAGCAACGGTTCGCAGACGTCCAAGCTCGCTCACATTGAACGACTTGAGGAATCCGCCACTGCTCGCCATTTCCTCCATCGCACGGAACCCATCCAGTACTTCTGCATCGTCATTGCCGAAGAGGGCCTCCAGCACATACGAGCACGCAGTGTAGAAGCTACGGATTGCTGACAAGCAATCGCTTTCGACGAGGCTGACACGAAGCTGTGATTCTCCTCTGCCTTCTTTCGAGCACTTCAGGGCAAGGTTCATCGCTTCACCAACCTTGCCAGCGGACAAAAAGACAGGCTCGAACACTTCGCCATTGCTGCGGATGTCGTACTGCAAGATGGCGGCTTCCTTGTCATCAAGCAGATCGGATTCGCGGAACGAGTTGACGATTTCATTCCACACCACGACGAAACGAAGCATCATCTGCGACTCATACGTCGATGTCAAGGTGCTGGCGCGCGAACCGTTCGTGCTCACACCACCGGACGCATCGCTCGAGCGAGCCAAACTTGTCACAATTTTCTGATCGAAGAGCTGAGGCGCAACGCGGAATGCTTTGGCCATGTCCTTCGCTCCACGAATTTCACCAGTCTTCATCAGCAATCCCTGGAATGCACCAAGCAGAGCCTGGAAGATCGTGAAATAGATTTGCGTGTCATAATTGAAGATGAACACGACTGGGAACCAAAGGGCCAGGACGACACCAATGTTGTGGAAGGACACCAACGAGTTCTTGTACGACAAGTCCATCTCGTAAATGGCAATGGATGGCAGGACCAATGGGCGCACGAGAATGAAGTACGAAACCAAAGCCTTGACTGACCAGAGCACAATCCAGAACGTGATGTACTTGAACTGGAACGAAAACGGAGGTGCCATGTTGCGACCCACGTAGCATGTCTCTCCCTCGCGAATAAACTTGGCCGCGAACGTGCCACTGATCACTTGAGGAGAGAAAGCGTGAATCATAACCGATAGCACTCCTGGAATGGCGAACGCGCCAGCGAAGATGAGCAGCTTGCTCAAAAGCTCCGTATCACGCTTCTGTTGGAGCGGCACGAACATCATGATACCAAAGATCACGGCGAACGCCGTGTTCCACAGCAGTCGAACGGTCAGCGCACCCCCATACGTGAGCGAGCGCGAAGACGAAGCAGACGATTCCTTCGAAATCAAGAGATGCCAGCCATGCGCTGCCTCGAGCATGCACTTGAACGACGCGAGCACTGCATGGGAGAACAAGATTCCCACGACAGCCAACTTCAGATCACGCTTGGTGAATGGGTCCACAACGTCGCCGATTGAGTTGAACTGCGAGAACCCAGTTCTGCCACCCGCAGGTGAAATTGTCACCGCGAACGCCAGCACGATCAAGCACACGAGGAACATGACGTTGAACTGGAAGATGCGGTAGTAGTTGAGCAGCAACGTGAAGATGCTGCGATGTTCGTAAAACGTTTTGCCGTGGTGCTCCGCGAGCTCACGCCCCACAGCCGCAATGTCGACCGTCAAGCAGTGCGGCTTCCAGAAGTACTCGTTGATGTCGTCGTAGTTGCGGACTTTGACGTGCTCGTACGGCTTCTGACGCTTCATGTTGCCGCACTCCTGCCAGATCGGGCGAATCACCTGCGTCAGGTACCAGCCTTCCTCATGGCGATCCTGCACTTGCACGTCAGCGTTGGTCATCGTCATCATCTGATGGTACAGGTAGCAGAGGCACTCGGGCATGTGGCGGATGTTGCCAGCTTCGCCCCAGGCGAGGAAGTAGAGGAGCATGTCCATGTGGAACGGATGCTTCAGACTGCTGTGCGCCATGCCGCGAAAGTACGCGGGCTGCACCCCGACAAACTGGCACCACTGGACGTAGTTKGACATGAGCTTCTTGTGCAGCTCGATCACATGATGGTCAGCAGGGTCCGACGGCTTGGCACGGGCGCGGTAGTTGGCCAGCAGCAGCAGCACGTGCTCACGCTGGTTAGCAACCGATCCTTCCTGGAACCCGAACTTGGCCTTGAGCAAATCGCAGCAGAAATCGATGGAGATCTCGTCATCGTCCAAGCCATGCTCGGTCTTCTTGCCTCCGTTCGAGGGCGGATACGCCACGTCCAAGCCCGTGAGGCGTTGGCTAAGGCGCTCGCTGCGCTCGGACCGGTTGCGGCGCCGATCCGCGTCCAGCTCGAAGTAGTTGGAGCTGGCGCGGCGGCGATAACTCTCCGTGCGAATCATCGTGTTCGCCTCACGGCCAGCCTAGGCGGTGTGGTGTACCCAAGCGAAGAACTGCTTCTTCCTGAGTGGTGTTGCGTGGGCTGCCGGGCGTGTGCTGTGTTGGCGCTGGCGCGGGCGCTTGTGGGCGCACTTGCCGGCTGCTGCTTCCGCGCTGTGCTGTGTCGTGCTCTGCCTCGCTTCTCCGTCGCGAGCCAGGACAACAAGTTACGACGGCAACAGCAGCAGCGCCCTCTGCGGCCGCGGCGCGAGCCGCGCGCGAGCTGAGCCGAGCCGTCACGAGCCGTCGCGACCACAAATCTCTGGAAACGATTTTCAGCCAACCACCGTCGGACTCGCAGCGCCCTACCCCTGACACTCACAACCGTTGCAACACCTCGAAAAATTGGTGGGTGGAGAAAAGAGGCGTTTTAGGCATTTTGGAAAATACGAGTATGAGATCTGCTGGATCAGCTGCAGTGCATGCATGGGGTGTTGAGCTCACCAGGATCGCCTCCCTGCAAATTGAGCCACATTGCGGCCGCTGCTGCAATGATGAAGCCACTGTTGGCTGAACTGGAGAAAGAGACTGATTGGCTGCTTCAGATTCGTTGGCAAATCCACGATGCATCACTGGGCTCGTGCTGTGCGAATGAATGTCCCAGTCTGGAAGTTTAACCAGTCCATGTCGCACACGGTGCACAATGCATGAAGTCGACATTTTCACTGGAAATGAAGGCGAGCCTGTGACCAGAGCGTGGCTGAGCCCATAACATCACAGCAACCATGTGTTCAGTTGGGCATCGTCCGAGCCGAGCCAACAATGATGATAATGACTTCACGCGCAGGTTGCATACACTACAGGCTGTATTAAAGCACGAGCTACTTCTCGTAGAACTATCTAGCGTGTCTAAGATGGAGAGAGGGGTGCTAAACGTCGTGCGTCGAGTTGCGAATGGCAGAAGTAAGCGCATCGGACGCCGGTAAAGAGCCAGAGGCAATGTACGATTCTGCCAGCGTGGTTGGCTCGTCGCAACTGAAGGCGAACCCAGTGTTTCGGCGCGAAAACGAAGAATTGGCAGCTCGGGTTTGTTGTTGTGGGCCCTTGTCGAGTGCCCATGCAGCAACAGGAGCGTCGCTTGCCACGGACGCACTGTAAACGCTCTGGGAGAAGCTGTCGGTCATTGGCAGCGATTCCATTACCATAGAAGCTGGTACTGCTGACGATGCCTCGAACATGTCGTCGCTGTCGATATCGATCTTGACGCCAGTGTTTCCGCGGCTGTTCTGAACATCTTTGAACGCTTCGAAATCCGTTGGGCGCACGAGATCGCTGGCATTGACATCGTCAAGCGACATGGACAGCGTTTGCTCATTTTCTGGGCTGATGTTTATTGTCAATCGCCGGTTCCGTTTGCTCAAGGTCGCCTGAAGATATTGGCACAAGTCGGGATGGAACATGCGCTGGTACTGGTTGTAGGCGAAGTGACGGCCCAACGCCATGAAGCAACCGATCACGATTAACAGACCGTAACCTGCCGACAGCGCTGTTGGAAGGAATGCACCGAATTCGTCGTATCCGATCTTGATGCGACCAAAGAACCAAACTTCCGTTCCCATTGTGGCAAAGCCAAACCACGATAGCACGCTAAGCAGCCAACACGTAAATGAAAGCCACGTCCAAGTGTCAGCGATTAGCCAGATCTTCAGGTTCACCACGAGAACTGTCAGCGAAAATGCAACCATGCCAAATTCCACTCGAGACTCGCTGCCAGGATGTGCAGTATCGGCACCTTGGAAACCAAGGATAATGACCACGAAGATCACGAAGGATTCAAAGATAGCTGCACCAATCCACCGGAAAAAGTTCCAGTAGTTGAAGAAGTCGCGGTTTGGACCGCGCTTGTATAGGTCTGGATTTTCGATGCTAAAGCACGCTGGCAAGTCTTTGTCCATCACACCCAGGATAACAATTGGCAGGCCCGTGAATGCCACGTTATAGACTTGCACAGCCAGTTCCCAATACATCTTGGAACCCGAGGCGCCAGAGAGGAACCCATACCAATACTGGGCAAGCACCAAAGTAATGTTCTTGTAGAACATGTACAGCACCAGCTTCGAAATTCGGATGTAGTTCCATCGCCCGTGGACCAGCAGCAGTCGCTCCAGGAATCGAAACTGTGCAATCGCGTAGTCGCTTGAGTTGACAGCTTGCATACCTTCCTGGCCCGATATGCCAACACCAACGTGTGCAGCTTGAATCATCGCGACGTCGTTGGCACCATCACCAATGGCAAGCGTACGAGCAGTGATAATGTTTTCGCGTACCAAGCGGACCATGTCTGCTTTCTGTGCCGGTGATACGCGGTTACAGATCACGGCGCGGCACAACTGGGCAAACTCAAGCAGTGTTGGAGCCGTAGATGGTTTCAATGCCCACTCCAACGCTTCGCCATCGATAATCAGAGCGATCTGTGCGCGAGGTTCCGTGCGGAGGCGGTCACTGTGCTCTCTTGCAGCCTGAGTGAGTCGCTGCTGAATTGCATGCTCGTTCGGGCATACGGAGCAATTGATCACGACTTGGTTAATGGAATTGTCCAGCAACGAGCATGCGTAACTGATGTTGATAGCCGTCTCCTCCTTGTCACCCGTTAGCATCCACACTTTAATTCCGGCAGCGGTCAAGCGTGACAAGCAGCGCGGGACGCCATCCTGAAGCTTGTCTTCGATAGCCGTCGCGCCAATCAGTTCCAAGTCGCGCTCAATCTCTTCCATCAAATCATCGATCGCGTTGGGCTTGCCATCCTTTCGACGCTCAATCTGATCAACGTTGCCTTGAGCTTCATCGAAACGCATCTTCCACTCTTTGAACCACCTTTCGTCTAGCTTCTTCACCGCCAACGCTAGGGTTCGCAGACCGTCATCCGCATACTGCTCCATGTGCTCCATCGTCACCCCCTTGATCTTCTCCATGGATGGATCGTTCTTTAGTCGCTGATAGATCATCATATCGGCGCCTTTCGAGTACAAAAACAGCTCGCCGGATGGGCGGCGCACCACCACGGACATGCGTTTACGGGTGCTGTTAAACTCCAGCACTTCGAGCACGTCAAAGAACTGGCGTTGACCCATGACTTCAATACACGCACGGCCGACGGAGCGATTTTCGAATTTGTAGCCGACAAAAGCGGCACCTGCCACCAACGCTTGCTCGTCTGGAGATGATGCCGAAAGCCGAATCTCACCACTATCGAGCTTCTCCGGGATCACAGTGTGGCAAACAGAAAGGTGCTCAAAGAACAGCTCGACCTTATTCTTCTGGGCTTCTCCAGCCTCCCCACGCAAAGTCTTGAAAAGCTTTGGGTCGACGAAGTTGACGTACGGCATCTTTTTCATTCCTGGCTCCATCTTGGGTTCTTCAGGGATCGGTTTGCCTGCGCGCACCAAAGCTGCGCGGCCAATTTCGGTGATACCCGAGCCGTAAGACACGCCGTTAATGGAACACTTCCGGAATTCCATAACGTTGCAGGTCAGCGTGCCCGTCTTGTCGCTGAACACATACGAGATTTGTCCAAGCTCTTCGTTCAGTTCCATCGTTCGCACAATCGCCGGTGTGTCGGTCTCCTCGTGATACATCTCTTTGTCCCATGCCATGAAGCGTGCCTGCAGGAACTTGACACTTGTCATCGAAACGTACAGAGAGATTGGGATCACCTGATACAGCAGAAGGAAATAGTAGAAAAGCATCTGGAGGAACGCTTGCCAGCGTGGTCGGTCGAAGTCATCGCTCTGGATGTACCACGTGTCCTGCACGATTTCGTATTGCAATGTGATGTAGCACGTCGCGGCAAGAGTGCAGAAGCAGAAGAGCATGAAGCACAAGATGAAGATCATTTTGTTGATCGTCAGCATGACGTCGCTCCACTTGGACGGCGCGGCGCTGGCACTCTGCATGATCTTGGTGTCGGAACCGGTGTTGAGGACAAGACCGAACACCCAATCAGTGTTTCGGAGGTTGCAGCCACGAAGCAGGATGTTCTTGGCTGACAGCGGCATCACCTCCACGCCGCAGCCGTCGCCAACCGCAACTTCCACCTTGCCTGCGAACTTATTGATATAAGGGTTGGGCTGTTCGCACTTGACAACTCCTCGCAGCGACAAGAGCTCTGCTGCATTGGCGAGAAAGCTCATGGTGGGTGGAATCGCTTGTCGTAGCTTCAGGTTGGTCTCACCGTCCAAGCTCTTGGTTTCCACGTAGCAGATGCCGCTGGCGGCCTCTCCGGCAGGTTCCGACACGGCCAAGATGAGCACATCCGCTGGGATGACTTCTCTGTTGCGAATCTGCAAAAAGTCACCCACTTTGACTTCGGACCAGCGCGCGTCTTCGACATTTCCTTGGCGCACAATGTGGCAGATGGCCGAGTTGGCTTCACGGTCCGATTGGTGACGCCGCATGTCTTCCATGATGGCGAACACAGCGTCAATAGCAATGACGAAGAAAAGCACAGGAGCGTTCGTGGGCACACCGTACGTGTTACTGATCGGCTTGATCGACTGCAAGATGCAGACGACGAGGAAGAAGAAGTTGGCGACCTTGGAGAAGCTCTCGAAGAGGAACTTGGGCAGGAACATGATCACCGTGTACTTGGACGTCACGATCACGTTAGTGCACTTGGTGAACACGGCGTTGCCTGGATCGTAATTAAAGTACACTTCGCGCAATTCAGCTTTGCTGTCATCCAAGCTGTGTGCCGCGGGCGGTGGTGGCGGCGCAGGTGCGCTGTGTCGGCTGTCACTGCCGCGTTCGCTCGCGTCGCGCTCGGCGTGGTGCTGTCTCTGTGGCTTTTCCTTCGTGATCAATCGCTGGTTGGCAAGCGCGGGGCTCTCGAGCTCTGCGTACGCGTCCGCGTTGCTGCGCACGGGGATCGACAGCTCGTTCACGGGTGACACTGCGTCTTCGCTGGCGCCGACGGGCGAGTCCGGTACGCCGCCTTGATCCTCGGCGGCCAGCAAGCCTTCATCTTCGCCCTTGTGGCGTCGCGCGGGACCGCGCCGCGTCATGGCTCAGTCGAGACTGGCTCGTGGGCAATCAGCTGCAAATGCACTTGCAAGGGCAGATGGGTGTTATGGCGCGCGTGGGCGTCCGTGCGAGGCAATATGGCGATGGCCGTGGCGTCGTCGTCGCTTGCTTGTGCGTGAGCCTTCGCCGTCGCCTTTGCCTTGCTTGGCACTGTGGTCCCGTTCCGTCGGCCTTGGCCTTTGCGCGTGGGTTGGGTCCGGGCTTGCTGCTCCTTCCGCCACCTTCCGCGCCACGCCGCTCGACAACTATTCCTGGGCACACCACACCCCCCAGCCAGCACCAGGACTGAATACACCAGAGTATCCGGTGCGTCCAAAGGGCGGCAAGACAGCCCCAAATTGGCATCAACTCGCCAATTCAGCCAATCAGAGCGCGGCCCGACCCCTATCGCCTGACAAGCTGCGCTGACAATGGGGCGACCAGGAAGTCAGCCCGAAGGGGAATTGTACCGCCAGCTGGCAGCTCATTGTGGCTCAGGTTTGGGCTGAGTTAACAGGTGGTGGGAGTGCACGTTGGATGGGTCTGGGCCATGTGGGTTTGGAGAATTGGTGCGACCCGGGTCGGACAGGTGACCCATAAAACCGGCGCGGCCCGAATTACGACACGCAAAGCGAAGCACCCAGTTGGAGGCACAATGAGCAGCCAAAGCGCATGGGAACAGTGGGGTGCGAAGAAGCCCACGAGTGGCAATGCCATCGCCAGCGCGCAGGATGCGTTCCAGAACTTGCTGCGCAGCTCACCGCTGTCCTCGACGGCGTCGACCGCGAGCTCGGATAGTGACAGCGGCTCGGGCTTCTCGTTGAAGAAGGTCTGGGACTCGGCCCAGCAAATGACCAAGAACACAGTCAATGGTACCGTGACACCCAGCAACCAGGAAGTGGACGCGATGGAAAGCGGTGCTGCGGATGAAAATGCGGATGATGAGAACGCTGGTGCGACCTGGCCGCTCTGGCGGCGACAATCGACGAAGGAAACGTCGGCAATTCCGTCGATGAGCTGGTACCTTCACTCGTTTTGGCGCACACCTGGTCAACGTAATGCTGACCTATCGATTCGACATGCTATAGGAACTCTCGGTTCAAGTACTTTGTGGGCCTGACACTCATGGGGCTCATGTTCTTTGGCATGGCCTCGATCTTCCTTCCTTTGGTGCGTGCACTGTGGTTGCCCATATGGTGAACGTTCGTGGACGTCGGCTGAGTGTGTGTTGCCCAGATCATGATCCGGCCCTCAAAGTTTGCGCTGAGCTTCACGCTTGGCAGCATCTGCCTCATGGGTGCCTTTGCCATGCTCAAAGGCCCTGCTGCGTATCTGAAGGGGCTGTTGGAGCCGAAGGCACTGCTGCTGACCACGTCCTACTTCTTCACACTTGGTACGTGAAACCAGCGACCCTTGATGATGCGACTGCTGCATGCGACAGCGTAGGACTTTCTGGTGACCGAATTGTCGCTGGAGCAGGATTCACGCTCTATAGCTGCCTGATACTGGGCAACTATGTCCTCGTGGTGTGCAGCTCCGTGATGCAGGTGCGTTGTTCTTCTTCATCGCTTGCGATCAGCACGTGTATCTCATCATCAGCGTGTGTCGTATTTTTGCATTAGTTGATTACGTTGTCCGCATTCGCTGTGTCCGCACTACCTGGTGGAAACGCGGGAATCAAAAGTGAGTCAACCAATTGCGCTTGCCCAGGAACGTCTTGGCGCTAACCATGTTGTTTGTCAACAGCATTTGGCAAGTTATTCATGCGAGCAGCACGGAAAATGATCCAGGCGTTTGCCAAGCTGTTCAGCTGAAGAGCGCGCGAGCACATAAGCTCTTTCTCAGCAATTTATTGAACTGTACGAGTACGAACACAGCAACAACCGATCTCGCGGGTGCTACTGGTGCACACCCGCATCGCCTATTAAATATCGATTCTTCTTCCACGGATACCAACGGAATGAGCCCGTGCTATGGCGTCGTCCGTCGCTCTGCTTCACGGCCTCTCCTTGTTGTTGGCAGCACGCTTGACCTGCTCGTCAATGGCACTCCATGCCTGGCAGCGCCATGGGCATTAAAACGTAATCAGCTACCCATTCACCACGTCAGAGTCTCATCTAGCCTCAGCCCGTACCAAACGATCATTCGTCGCCGCGAGCGGATTATCCTCGGGCATGTGCTCGTCGAGATACTTGATACCTCCCATCAATACCACACACAGAGCGGCATAGCCGGCACTACGAAACACAGCTCAGCCCCAATGCGCGCCATCGCAACCATCTTCGCACTCGCCATCCCATGGTCGCTCACCTCTGTCGATTCGTCAGGTTCTTGAACGGCAGGAACATCCTGGGCCGGTAACGAGATTTGACGTGATCAACCCCGCGTTCCAACACCCAATGATCACTTCTTATTAGTGTGTCTTTGGGTTTATTGGATTTGGAAATCATGAAACCACCTAGCTACACAACTCCAGCAACCTATTATTTCACCGTTAGCGTTGTCGTTGCCTAGCACTGGCGCGTCGAGGCCGTGCTGAAAGTTCAAGTTCCGATTCGTCGTCACCGTTTTTCTCGCTGTCGTCGTCTTTCAGGAAAGAGGGGTCAATCACCTCATGGAGTGCGTTCTTGGCATTCATGTCCACGAAGATGCGGACGAAGTCAAGCGCCAGGACGAAGATGTTGTTTTCAGGTGTCGCGATGTAAAGGCATTTCCTCACATCCCAATCTGAGTCGGCCGCCCTCACCTCGGCATGCTCAGCAAACGCCTTGTTGTCAAAGTGGCCTTGGCAGCAGTCGCAGATAATGTATCGGAGGTGCAACGGCTCGAGCGTGAAGTACAGCAATCCAGATTTACGTTCACATGCGGAGCTACCGATCGTCGTCATTCCCACCTTGTCCATCCATTTCATCGTGTGGTTGGTCATTCGGGTCATGAACCGCTCCCTCGTGCACACAACTCGGATCACCAGCGTTGGCATTAGCCGCTTCATACCGTTGATAACATGATCAAGATTCACACGACGCAACACGCCGAATTGCACTCCTGATACGTCGATCGATCCACCAAATGACTGCACGGGGCTTGGTTCCATCACACTCGTCTCTTCTCGAGCTCGCGTGATGCTGTGAATGGTAAACTCACTGGCATCATCGTCAGCTTGCACAGCATCTTTCTTGCTCAACCGAGCACACAGTCGATCAAGTGCGGCTGCAACCTCTGAGTACGGCTTGCTCTCGCTTTCATCACCATCACGATTCAAGACGCACAAGTATGCCGCCATTTGATCTTTGGTTTCCGACCCGAGGAATCGGTCACTTGCATGCTCGCAAAACTCCACTAGCTTGAACTTTTGATGGCAGCACTCACAGGTGATCCAGACTGCTTTGCCGTATGACCAGTCGAACACGCCCTTTTTGATGATCTTCGCCTCATTCTCTTCATTTTTCTCAATGAACGCGCCGTTGAAGACACAATGCGTGTCGTTGCACTTAATCAACAAATCCTCCACCATCCATTGATCTTTCATGCCTTCGGCATTGATTGCACACTGCTTTGGTTGCGTTTGTTGCGAATCGAGTGCTTCTAGCTCCTGCTCAGGCTCGTCATCTGCCGCCATGTCCACGTCCACATACTCCAGATCTTGCGATCCGTTAGTTGCAGCAGCTTCGGTGCCAGGGAATGTAAGCGACGGTCGCGCGTCAGCGTTGCGAGTGCGATAGCTGGTACGCTGAGGTTCTTTAGCGCTTGCTTGTGCTTGTCCACCAGCCTTAGTATCACCACTGCCGTTGGTACGGCTGCCTCCTTGCTTGGCTTTCTTCTTGGCATCTTTTTCCTCGTTGAACTCTCGCATCATACGAACAACAGAAAATTTGCGATACTTGATCAGCAGGTCTGGATCCGAGTCGCATGTTCGACATTTGCAATCCCACATGTAGGGCTCGCACTTGTAATACTCTACAAACGCGGCGCTGCAAGACTCACAGCGGAAAATGTTGGCGCGATGACCAGGCACTGCCTGCGCCAATTCGTTTAGTTGAGATTCAATTGGCACGTCTTCCTTGCAGTATTCCTTGAAACTAGATACAAAACACTTGGCGTGATACATTCGCTTGCACTGCGAGCAGTGCGCCAGCGAACAGATGTTGCGCTTGCGCTGGCAGAAGTCACACGCGCGGTCCACTTCATCTTCAAACCGCTTCGACGCGGAAATTGCTTTCGGTGGCACAAATTCTGGTTCGCTGTCGCTGGCAGATGCAGACGACGATGACAACGATGGCGAATCACCTGATGAATCTGTGTCCGGACGTCCAAAATTTTGTCGACGCTTGCGTGACGGTCGGTTCGCTGGCTTGGCATGCGTTGTCTGTGATCGCGTTGTTTGCCTGGAGCGTGCTGGGCGCGCCTTGCTCGGCGGTGCGGTGTTGTTCTCACTGGCGGTGCTGCTGGCCTTCTTCGAGCGCGTCATTTTGCCACGACGCTTAACGCTGGACACCTGCATCTCCACATCCTCAAAGTAGTCGCTGTCGTGAATCTCCACGACGTCGCCTTTGTGTGTGGATTTCTTCGTATCCTTCTCTGCCGCGTCATCGGTATCCGTGACATTGATAACCGTTTGCTCTGCGGAGCGCGTCGTTCGCCGAGAGCGACGCGGTGTTAGCGCTGTGGTCTGCGGCGGCGCGACATCGTCATCGCCATTCGTCGTGGCTTCCGCTTCCATCTCGTGTTCATCCTCGCTGTTTGCCACGATCTCGGCGTTCTGGTCTTGTTCCGGCGATGGAGCATCTTGTTCAGTCGTTGGTTCTTCTGTGGCTTGCTTCACCTCCGCTTGCTCCACCACAACGACTTCGGCATCCTGCATCACCACATCTTCTTCATTTTCTTCTTCCTTCTCTGCGCGTAGATCCTGCTTCACGACGTCTTCTTCACCGGTTGCAGCATCTTCTCCATTCATTGGATCGTCGTCCACTTGGCCGTTGGCTGTGGCCGGGGTTGCATCCACCAGGATGATGGTTTCGCTGGTGGGTAACTCGCTCTGCGGGCTGGCTGAGCTTGATTCCACGACCACCGTTTCAGGATATCTGCCTGGTGCACCAGAATCCACGTCCATGGGTGCGTTCTCGAGCGCGGGTCGCGCTTCCGCCACGTCGGCAGCTGCTTGCTCGTGCCGATCCATCACTTTCGGTCAATTTACCATGGCCTTGACCACCAACTGGTCTTATCACGCTTAACAAACCAGAAGTTATGACCGATAACGGATAAGTATGCACACCAGGTTATTAATAGCCCAAGGGAAGAGTGCGTGCTGATGGGGCGTGGGGCAGGGCAGCACATGAAGGACGGGGAAAGGATGCAGATCCGCATCCATTCCGGGCGTTCTGCATGACGTACATGGACGGTGGCCGAGAGGCGAGTTGTACTGACCATTCTTGGTAACAACTCACTGCGCGCGGTGGTGCACAGTGCACGTGCACGGGCCCGGCGCCACAGCGAATGACACGATGTTCCCGTCGCGGCACCGCAAGAGCGAGGTCGTGCCGCTCACAGCGGTGCTTCCGCAGGAGCAACGTGCCGCACAAGCGCCACGCAAGCGTCGATTGACGCGCGGACTGAGTGCAGGGCGCTCCGGCGGTGCCGTCAAGCCGCTGGTCGACGTTGTTGCCCTGGGTTTGCGTCCAGCGCCGGCCGACAGCGAGGCCAGGACGACGACGACGACTCCAGACACTCGTGACCCAGCGCAGCACTCCGGGTCTCCGCCGGCATCGCCATCGCAGTCGTCGCCGACGTCACGTGGAGACAGCCCACGCAAGTCCAGCTCGCTTAGCCAGGCAGCACGCGCCGTCATGTCGATGCGGCAACGAGGCGGTGTCGGTGGTGGCGTCGGTGATGGCGAGATAGCCACAGAGCCTGAAGCTGATGACGGTGATCGGTGGTCGACCGTGTTGTCCAAGATGGTGCAGCGCAAAGGAACGATCAGCAACAACGCTGGAGGTGGATCGCCCGGTCGGACTACCGTGGGCACACCTGGTGACCGTCGAGCATCCCGCGGTGTGAATGCTGCCGGGTCTGGCCCAGCGACTTCCGCTGAGCGACGAACAAGTCGTGCAGTGGCAACTGCACCGGCAGCAGGGGCATCGTCGGCGTCGGCATCATCTCCCAGCAAGACGGTGTCGCTGGTCCAAGTGCTCAAGAGCCGTGAAGTCAAAGAACTGGTTAAGCAGGCAATCGTGGCCAAGCGCTGGAATGGCATCAAGGTGAGCAAATCGGCACAGCTGTCGGCATCGGCAGCAGCCAAGGTGGACCACCGGTCGAGTGTCATGGACCACTGGGTCAAGACAGCGCGTTTACGGGACCAGCAGTATGAAGGAAGTGATGAGGAGACGGAGGAGCAGCAGGCAGGTGTGGAATCAGCGTTTGACTTGCGAGAAAGCAGCGGCAGCCAAATGTATGGTCGCACTTTGCTGCTGGAAGAGTCGTGCCGACGCGCATTTGCACAAAGTGGAGAGAATCGGTCGCAGATGGACCTGCAAGCACTCAAGGCGTGGTTCCAGATGACAAAACTCAAAATCACCACTGATTTCGAGCGACTACAACCCGCTGAACTCGATCTGCTGTGTCGACGAATGGTGCTCATGACGTACCATCCCAACGAAATTGTGTTTCGCCAGGGCGACGAGGCCGACGCACTGTTCATTGTGTTTGCCGGCGTTGTCGAAGTGCGAGTGAGCCAACGCGTCCTGGGCGAGAAAGTCGAGGTGACGGTGTGTGAACTTACCAAGGGTGACTACTTCGGCGAACGAGCGCTGCTCAATAACGACCCGCGAGCTGCTACGATCATTGCCAAGACGTCGACAGAGCTCGTGCAGATCACGAGGAAGGACTACAACATCATGCTCAAGAAGGACCAGCTCGAGTTCCTGCAGAGGATGCAGGTCACCAATGGCTTAAACACGGCCAAGGCTATTCAAAATTCTCAGCGCGAGTACGTCAAAGTTCTCACCAAGAAATCATATGCACGCACGCGCGCCGACGTAGATATGCTGAGCGAGTATCTACAAACCTTGAAGTTTTTCCGTGGGTTGCCGAAGTCATTCGTGCGAGAGTTGTGCATCGTAGTGGACTTCCTAACGCTACCCGCGGGTTCATTTGTTTTCCGCGAAGGTGAAGTCGGCGATCTGTTCTACATCATATTCAGTGGCTCCGTCGACGTCATCGTGAGCTCGAAAGACTTTCGCGGCAATACACAGCAGACCAAGCTCATCAATCTAACAGAAGGCTCCCATTTCGGCGAGTTGGCGCTCATGAAAGGCCATGGTATCCGCAGCGCTACGGTCGTGACGCGAGAAGAGTGCCAATTCTTAGTCATTTGCGAAAAGGACTACAACTCAACGCTGCGTCGTATGCAGAAGGAGGACCTGGCCAAGCGTGTGGGTGTGCTAGACCGGATCCCGATGTTCCAAACACCGGAGTGGACAGGCGAGCTGCTGAAGGAGATGTCGTATGTGCTGTCGGAGTACAAGCTAGCTACTGGCAGTGTGCTCTTTCACCAAGGGGACAAGGCGTTACAGGTCTACTTTGTCGTGCGTGGTGAGCTATTGGTGACAAAAGAGATTCGCGATCCTGTCTCCCAAGCCTCTCAGGTTGTGTTTGTGGAGCGGATCGGACGATTCCGCGTTGTGGGTGATGACGCCGCTGCTGGTGCCAATTTCAATGAAGCGATTTACCGCGAGGTCACGATGACAGCGAGTACGCCAGTTGAGTTGCTTGTGCTGTCCAAGTACGACGTGTTCCACCGTTTGTCGCGGGCAGCGCGCGAAACCCTTCGCGCTGCTGTGCATCCGCACGTTCAGGCTGTCGTGTACTTGGATCGCTTCCACAAGACAACGAAGTGGGACGCGTACAAGGAAAAGCTACTCGAGGAACACACCAATGTGGAAAGACTGCATAAGATTCTTCCTGCCACTACAGTGCAACAAGCCGAAGCCAAAGCGAAACAACGCAAGGAATCCAAGAAGAAAAACAAGAAGAACAAGAAGCCGAAGTCACCCAAACGCAAGGAATCCATGGCTGAGGAAGGCACCAGTGCATCGCCAGGGGCTAGTCCAACTCGACGGCCACATCGCCAGGACGGCGGTCCCGAGCAACGGAAGCTCTCGTTCGTTCAAGTGAACGAACGCATCGACGCCATTACAGCCAACAGTGAGCTGGTCAACGTTAATGAGTTCTTGTTACTGCCTCCAACGAGCCGCGACCACGATCAGACTCACCCACAACCTGCCACGATCGCTCATCACGTGGTGTCTTTCAATGCTGACGCACCACCGAGTGCGACACGGGCAAAGCAGTTGACACGGACTCTGCAGGCAGAGAAAACACGTCAAATGGAGGTGCTGAACGAAGGTAATCCACTCGTGTATTTCGACGTCGAGACTATCAACCAACAACACCAGCAGCAATTACTCGCAGATGCTGCGCGCAGTCGCGGCGTGAGCACAAGACGACTATTACTGCTTCCCAACACAGGCACGCCAGGGTCTGGCAAGGTTATCATCAACGACCCAGCAGCGGCCAACGCCATGAACCAATTTTTCCAGGAGAACTTCATCTTTTCGAAGCCGGAACGAAGGCCACGCAGGTCTAGGCAGCGAGCACGCCCGACTGTGGCTTCCATGGCGAAAGATTACCATTGGCGTCGCATGACGTTGCCTACCGAGATGGCGATAGAGATGCAACAAGCTGGACGACTCTGTCGCGGTGACCACGTCGTCGTCAGTGTCCTGCAGAGCATGGGCAACGAAGATGGCCTGGTGGAGTCCCCAACATTCCGTTTAGTGCAAGGTGTCAACAACGGCCTCGAAGCGCGAGATGTTGCCATGCGTACCATGGAAGAAGACCTGGACAACGTTGAAGACTCGGGCAGTGAAACAACGGTCTACTATACTGTCCCGAAGAAGAAATTTGCCATTATGCCGCGCCCGCACAGGTCGCGCGTGTCCGAAGAAGCACTGCAACGCTCGATCGGCGAGCGTTTGGCCCGTCAGCCAGTGCTCTCTGCCAGCCTGCTCCAATGGCAGAAGCGTATGAGCAGTTCTGTCGCAGGCAATGCTAGCGCAAGTGCTGCAGGCGCGACTCAGGCCGAAGTGCCATCCCTGCCTGCGGCACCATCCTTCTTAGACCCGATGGCGCTCTTCGCATCGTTTCAGAAGGTTCTCGTTTCCAACGCTGAGCAAAGAGAAATTGCAGAGCGCGTGCGCCGAAACACTGCGGCAACAACGGCGATGTCTAACCAAGAATCTCCAGGACGGCCTACGAGCAATGGCTGCTTGACATCCACGGCCAATGCCAAGCTATTTGCCGTTGTGAGCATGGTGCTGTCCAAGCACGAAGTGGAGCATGCTATCTGTGAAGAACCACTACTGTGCGTGCACGACGTATTCCCGTCCGAAATACAGGCAATGGAGAACGCACTAGCTCTACCTCCCCAACCAATCAAGTCGGCCTTGGTGTGCGTGCTTCCAGTGCAGGAATGGATCCACTTCGAGGATGCGTATGACTGGTGTGTGCAGCTTGAGTCCGAACGGCGAGATAAACGACAGAGCGCCACAGCACCGTCAATCAGTAGAAGCAAGCCCCAGACACCGACAGAACCAATGACGAGCGCGGGATCAACAGTGACTGAGCGCCCCGAATGGCAAGTCTCGAAAGAAAAAGCCCACCGACTTCACCAATTCGTCACTGGCCGCATGGGGATCAAGCACTCCGAGAAAGATCGTCGTGACGAAAGTGGCTTTACACCGAAGCCTCTGGTGACACTGGAAGAAAAAATCGGCGTGCTGCACGACTACCTCGCGACGTCAGCCCCAGCGTCACGTGGAGGTGTCATGTTGGGCAAGTATCGGCAGATGAAAAAATTCGGATCGATCATGAAGGCACGCATCGCTCGCAGCAGCGTGGCACACGCCGACGATGGGCTGTAGCGCTGTTAGCGAAGCAGCAACTGCTCTGATGTAGCATAATTGAACGAACTGCTTCGATTTAGATAACGAAGAGCCCTACAGTGAGGTTGCAATGCACTTAAGCGAAGTCAAGAGCAACAGTGAGCCTTATCAACTAGCTCTTGCACTTTTGAAGTGATACAAACTCATTGGTTGTGGTGGCGGAAATATTGGCCCATTGAGGCGGATGTTGAAACCTCGTCTAAGTGCGGCTGAGGAACCGCCGAGTCTTGAATTGGTTGCATCGCGACAATCTTGGCCCAAAGCCCTCGCCAGCAGACGACCGCAACGACGCTTGGCGAGCTGCTTTGTGAGGGCGTTGAGGCGATACAAGTGCAACGATGGTGGCGTCGTCGGTGCAGACCAAGCGTCCGCTAGATCCCCGAGTGCTGGCAAATGTCATCAGCAAGTACGATGGCGAGCGAGTGCGTGTGCCTGAGTGCGACGAACCGGTCTACCATGGCCACGGCCAAGCTCACTTCCGCACGGGCTTCGTGTACACGGGTACATTTGCGATGGGACGAATGCACGGCGTCGGACGTGTTGAATGGGAGAATGGTGTGGCATACGAAGGCGAGCTTGTAGACAACGAGATTCATGGTACAGGACGCTACACGTGGCCCAACGGCAGCTCCTACGTTGGCGACGTTGTTGACGGCAAGCGGCATGGCAAGGGCGTGTTCATTGCCGGCAACCTTGGCGTACCTAATGTCGGACAGACGGACGCAGCACCAGGCGAAGGACATACCAGCACTGAGAGTCTCGACAGTTTGAGCGAGGCGCTGCGGTTCCAGTTCAGCGAGGATCTGGAGAGCAACATTACAGTCCGCAGCAACGCTCGCTACGAAGGCGAGTGGGCTCACGGCCTGCCTCATGGCAACGGCCAATTGGTGTACGACGATGCGCTGAACATTCGCTACGAAGGTCAGTTCGTGCAGGGACAGCGCCACGGACGAGGCAAGATGAGGTACGCGTCAGGCGATGTGTACGAAGGCGAGTGGGCTAACGATGTCAAGTGTGGTCACGGGGTGATGACATGGAGCCACGACAAGAACACGCTTGAGAAGTATGAAGGAGCGTGGGTGAATGACCAGCAGCACGGGTATGGCCGCCATGTGTGGCTCAACAGCAAACAGAAGGAGAAGAACTGGTTCGAGGGCGAGTTCCAGAACGGACTTCGCGATGGGCGCGGTGTGTTCTACTATGCTAATGGCGCGCGCTACGAGGGTTCGTGGCGAGCCAACCTGAAGGAAGGGCACGGTTTGTTCTTCTACGAGGATGGTCGCGTGTTCGTTGGCAGCTTTGCCCAGGATCGCAGTGTCGAGGCGATGCCATCACCCGTAGCCCACGACCAACACGGCAATGCGTCTGACGGCGCAACTCATGCTGTGACGACAACAGCAGCTCAGTCCAACGGAAACAGCACCAACAATGGTGCCAACGGCTCGTCGATTCGAATGGTGCTCTACATTGAGGAGCTGCTCCCTCAAGTGGCACACGACAAGAACGACAAGTCACGTAAGGCCGTGGAGAATGCGGCGCTGCGAGTGAACACAGAGCTTCGATCCCTATATCGTCACTACACCAAGGAACCAGCTTCAGTAGTAGCAGCGCCGTCCACCGACGATCCGACGTCGACGAGCAACGCAAGTGGTGCCATGCTGCTAGAATTGCACGAATGTTGTCGGATGCTTGCGGATTGTGGCCTCAGCATCGGCCGTGGCCGCGTTGAAGAGTTTCTACTCGATATTCGTCGCGCTCAACGTCGTACGGCGCTTCAGAATGCGAACGCAATCGAAGAAGACTGGACTGTGCCGTTGCAACCAGCTCACCGCAGCGAGATCGTCGACATTCTCGCGCACGATCGACTAGTCCTGTTCCGGGAGTTCGTTGAACTACTCGTGCGGCTGGCGCATTGGTACAAGACACGAGATGGGGAGCTGCACGGATCGTTTGCACTGGCGGAGGCATTCGCCGAGTTCTTTGAGGGGTTGACGCGTGAGCGACAGCTATTTCTCCAGCTGCACCACCACTCGTTGCCCAACCAGGAGCAGCCGCTGCATCATCAGCTGTACGGACGCGACCTCCAAGTCATGTTCAAGAAGCACCAGCAAACGTTGTGTCGGATGTATGACACAGCCGCCGATCACAACCAAGGCGTTGTGTCTGTGCGCGCTTTGCTGGCCACCGTGCGAGGCACAGCAGGCGGTCAATTCTTTCACACTAGCTTCCGTATTCGCGACGCATTGACGGCCATTGCTCAAGTGTTTGCTGGTCGATCTGTCCGCGAAAGCGGCAACGGCGATAGCGCCGTGGACCCGTATCTGGTGGACATCGAGCTTGTGTATTCCGAGTACGTCGACTGCCTTGCCGTCGTGCTGCATGCTAAGCAACGCATCGAGGCGACCACCATCGATAACACCCCGCTTTACGTCACTTTCGATCGATATTTACAGAGCCTCACCAGTATCTCTAACGTTATGTAAGAGAGCTAGTACACGCTACCTGCCGAACCCATTGCTTGTGCGTAGCGTGATGGCAAGTTCACTGTCTGGTTGTCATCGAACGTGGCCTCAAACACAAGGCCATCGTAAGCATAACGCACGTAGCTGCAACCACATAAACTAGTTAGCTCTCGATACAAGAAAAGAAGGGCAGCGAGCCACGTACAGCTTTGGCGTTGGCAGCTCGTTCTTTCCATCCACAGTCTGGCCAGCGCATGGGTTGTAGAAGCCCAATAGTCCAGCCTTGGACGAGCCGTGCAATGTCAGCGACGAGTCCTGGAACATAGCGACACCAACAATCAGCATCAAAACATCACCGTATCGTGCACACACAAAAGCACACGTACGTTCACGAAGAATCGCAGCGGGATGGTCACATCGACCCACTGCTCCAGCGCGCCAGATAGGTTGTCGTCGCGATCAGCGCGGGCAGCTCGCTCTGCGTTTTGGTCGTTATCATCATCATCGTCGTCGTGGCCCATCTGTGGCAATACCACGGCGTCCGTACGGCGTTCCACTGGGTCAGGACTCGTTGGGTTCTTGCCGTAGCGCGCCAGCAGGATCACCAGCCCCTTGTTCTGTGGTACTTGCTTCTCCTTGGCCAGCTTTTCTTCAGCATACCGAGCCATCAACTGCTGTTGGGCCATGGCGCAGTCACGCGCATTGGCGAGGAAGTTGGCGCGCACTTCGTTCCGCTGCTCGATTTCCCGTCGACGACGACGCTCGTGCGCTGGTTTCACCAACTGACTCACCAACGCAGACACGAAGAACGGCACTGTGGCACCGCAGAATGTCGAGAAAGCCGACTGGACCGAGAAAGGCGAGATAAAAATCGGCATCACGAAGCGGACACTGCCACGAGTGAAGCCCAAGCGCAGTGTCACGCCGGTACGTTCCATGAGCACACCGAGCGCCAGTCGCGTGCGGCGCGAAACTTCCTTGCTCGCTCCAACCGTCAACGAGATGCCGTTGATCAGGTTCGCGCGAATCGAAGCTTTGGCCGCCGATGCCGGCGTGAACGAATGACGGTACTGTGCTGAGAGCGTTGGGCCAGCCTTCCCGACGGCAACGGCCGTGGACGCACGGTAGCGATCCGTATCGCTGTTGAGTGACGCAGACAGACCATCACGCGTGCTCCACATCATGGCACCATGCAGCTTGGGCGTGAGGAGGCGGTTGGCGCCCATCGAGAAGTCGAAGCCATGGTCGTCGACCTCCGGAATGAGCATGAACACCGTGTACGGCGATACTGGCTGGCTGATCTGGCAGTGCACCTTGGGCGTCCATCCGAGCTCCGTAGCCACGGTCACGGACGGTACGCTTGGATCGAATGACGTGTACGCGAGTTGCGCAGTGAACGAGCCGACACCGAGGCCATGCTTGTCGTACATGTAGCCACCGAGCGTCAGGTTCGTACTGCGCGAGAGCGGGAACGACGTGCGCTGGTGGATCGTCATCTCCGTGCGATCAATGTAGCGGTTGCCACGGTCAAAGAGGCTGCGCAGGCCACGCATGGGCGCGTGTACGAAGTCGGATGCGTCCACGTGCATCGACATCTCGCTGAACGACGAAAACTGCGCCTCCAACGCGTGCTGGTTCATGCGACGCATCACTTCTTCCACATAGCGTTGCATCTATAATGCATTGAACGATCAAAGAGTGCATACGCGGACACATCCAGCAACCAGATCAGCCCCCCTATGATCAGCAACGCATCATCGTCCTCAATCGCCACAGCGATGACGCACCTCGTCAGTGGTCTTCAGGTGTGCGCCCACGGCGTTCTGCAGCGTCGCGTCCTGCTCCAGCGCCAGTACGCCCTTCTCGCCGTAGATATCGTACACGTAGCGTCGCATTGGGTCCGACAGCACCTTGTACGCATGGTCGAGGATCGGATACTGCGTGTTGGCCAGCGCCACGAGCTCGTCGTCTTTCTGCTGGCGGCGGCGGTCCGGGTGGAACGCGCGCGACAGCGCCAAGTACTTGCTGCGGATCTCTTCAGCGCTGGCGTCACGTGCCACACCCAGCAGCGCGTAGTAGTCGCGCTCCAGCTGCCGCCAGAAGCGCTCGTCGTCGTGCCGACGTGGGTCCGCCATGCTCACTCACTCAACGTGTCGCGATGGCGATGGCGATGATGAGCCATCAACACCAACACCCAATCATCACATTACCAAGGTTTGGGGGGGATGGATTAAATACGATACGGGTGATGGGTGGTATGACACGTGGGTGTTTGGGTTGCGAGGTGCTCTCACACATCGAGCACCATGGCGGCGAGCGTGAGCGTCCGCGAGGAAGTGGAGATTTTCCTGCATGAGCACCGCTTCCTGGTCACGAAGTTGCTCGAGTCGCTGAGCTCTGCGGCGCTGTGAGTTTGTGTTGTGCTGCTGCGCGCTTGAATCTCGTCGGCTGGTGGGCTGACACGTATTGGTTGCGGTTGAACGTGTGGGTATGTGCTGTGGTGTGGTGTGGACCTGCCAGGCCGCCGTCGACCATCACACCTGCGCGGCTGCGGACGGTCAATGAGACGTTTGCCAAGGTGCTGGAGAAGGATAGAGACCTGTTGACGGCCGTGAAGAAGCGTAAGTGGTGGTGGGAGGTGTCGGTGTGGTGCGCTCATGATCACCGCTGTCGGACTTGTTGGATCAGTGGCGCGCCATCAAGTTGCGCAGAAGGAGCTGCTGCGCATTCAGGACGAGATCAACAAGAAGAAAGAGAAAGTGGTGCGATATGCGGCGCAGCTGCGGCGGTCCCAGCAGGTGCGAGGCTGCCATCACGACGGAGATTGATTCGGGTTTGGCCTCTCACAGCTGCAGTGTCGTGTCGGATCGCCAGGACATTGCTCAAGTACTCAAGAAGCACGAATTTGTGCTCAACAATGCACGATCCAAATCTAAAGGTACACGGCGCGTGGCATGTCGTTTTGTGTGGTGGGGTTATTATGCTGACGAGTCACGATGGTCGCGTCGACGATGTTGTAGTTGTGCTGGACCCACGAGAGGTGGTGGCGTACGCGCACAAGATCGCCGGCACTACGTCAGCTCCGAAGGAATGGCGTCCAGGGGTACGCATTGACCTCACTGCATATCTGTTGGTCGTGCAACCTGCTAATCCCGGTATCTGTGATCAGTTCCCAATGTTTGGATTTATGCCTCCTGCGCCACAAGAACACATGATGCGCGCAGGCGTGCTCAGTCGCGGCATCGTCGATGAAATCGTCACGAAGGAACCAGAGACGTACACGGCGATGGCCAAGCGCAGCAACGAACAGCAAGACGTGGAAGGCGTACCAATTGGACTCGGAGCCAGCGACGCCGAGATCCGCAAGCAGATGCCACCTGGTTGGAACCCTGGCGATCCGGTGGACCTACCACTCGATGCGTTGCTGCATTACATGGGTCGTGGCTTCTTTGCCGAGCACGGCGTCACGTTGCCTGAAACGTGGAAAGCTGGCGACCCGATCCCACCGGAAGCTATGGAGATTTTGAGAAAGAAACTCAAGCTGCCTGAGAAGAGAGCAGCGTTGTACGATGATGAAGTGGTCGATGACCTTGAGGCAGTCAAGAAGAAGCGGAAGCTCGAAGAGGGCGGTGTTGGGTCGGACAAGGAAGGCGTCGACGACAGTGATAGTGACAGCGACAGCAGCGAAAGCGACTCGGACAAAGACACACGGCAAAAGATCTCGCTCAGCTTGTCGTCGGATGATGACAGCGACAGCGACAGCGACAGCGTCTAACTGGGAAATGGAATGTGTATTCATGCCACCACAGTCAATCACTCTTAAACGACACTGCAGCATGTATTAAATGCGCCGCAAACAACAGCTTGACACGTTGTGCCTCTGTCTCGGTTTGTCTGCGTTGGTTGCTCTTTGCAAGTTCCAGCTGAAATCGCTTGCGATTTCAAATAAAATTATGCACCAGCCGAGACCGCGTCGTCATGGTTTCCCTTATCTAGCATTGCTAATATTGCACGACCGTGCCCACTTAGTTCTGACCTCAAGCAACAAGACGCCGAAGCCCGTTCTGGGCCTGGCTGGGACCAGGGCGCAGAGACGGCAGTGGTGCCTCGCGTCCGCTCTCGAGTTCTGAGGCGCACTCGTCGCTCAGAACCTTAGCGCCGATTTAGCAGCCAGGCCGCAGCAGGTCGCCACACTCGCGTGCTTCCGCCGCCACATTCCTGCTTTTTCCTCCGGAGCAGGCACAGCTTTCTCCTCCGGTTCAGGCCCCCCCGCCGTCGCCGCCGTCGTCCTTTCCCTCACTTCCCCACATTACAATGGCTCTTCGACAGAACGTGGCGCGCAATGGCTCGGTCGTCAAGCTGCGTCAGCAGGAAGCTACGGCCGCCAACGTGTCGTCGCCCAAGGGCATCTCCAAGAAGACGCCGGGCGTGCCGGGTGTATCGCCTGCCAAGGCTGGTATCAATGACCACACGCTTGGGTTGCAGCGCCGTCGTTTGTCGGTCGTTAGCGACAACAAGTTGGTCGAAGGCATGGCGCAGGTGACGACTAACGACGTGGAGTACGTCGAAGACGGCACCAACGCCGTCGCCGCATACGCCGGCCTGTCTAAGAAAGGTTATGCGCCGTACAATCCGCGCAAGAAGAACCAGGACTCGATGATCATCAAGCACGATAGTGAGACCAAGTCGCTGTTGCTGTGCGTGTTTGACGGCCACGGCGAAGCTGGTGACGGCGTGTCCAACAGCATTCGCGATCGGTTCCCGACCGAGCTGTTCAAGCACCCTAAGTTCGCTGCCTCGGGCGACCTTAACATCGATGCTGCCAACATCCGAGTCGCCATCACCGATGCGCTCAACACGGTCGAGAAGCACGTGCTGCGCGATTCGTCCATCGACACCGAGTTTAGCGGCACCACCGCTGTCGTGTCGGTCATCCGCGAGTCGCTGCTGGTTGTGGGCAACGTTGGTGACTCACGTATTACGCGAGGCTTCGTGACGGGCAACGCCGACGGTACTACCAGCATTGCGTGCGAGCCTGTGTCGATCGATCACAAGCCTGATCGCCCAGATGAGAAGTCTCGCATCTTGGCAAGCGGTGGCCGTGTGTTTGCGGTCGAGTACGACGATGGCATCGATGGCCCACCACGTGTCTGGCTTGGCCACATGGATGTGCCCGGGCTGGCAATGTCGCGGTCGCTAGGTGATGCCGTGGCACACACGGCCGGTGTGACGTCCGAACCAGAGTTCTTCACGCGCATGCTTGACGAGTCGGATCGGTGCTTGGTTGTTGCGACCGATGGGCTGTGGGAGTTCATGTCCAACGAGGAAGTGGTGGACATCATCATGGGTCAGAAGGACCCAAAGGTTGCCGTCGACTTGCTCATCATGGAAGCTAACCGCCGCTGGATGAAGGAGGAACAAGTCATCGACGACACGACCGTCATTGTGGCGTATGTCAACATTAGCGATATGGTGCCGTCGCCAACGTCCGTCGCGGCGACGCCATCTATCGCTGGTTAATATGTTGGATGCAGATACCTTATTACTTAGAGCTGCCCTTCCAGCGTCCATGCACGACCACCAACCTATAATATGAACGCGTATCTTACTCAAATCCCTTTATCAGGGCTGTCGATGGCACACGGAATTGTATGACACGGAATTGTGTCGCATCGTGATGCGTTAGCTCACTTGTAATGTGAGGCATGTGACGATTTTTTATTGTTCGTGTCGAGTTCGAGAGAAACCTGAGAATACTCACCGGAAAGTTTTTAATGCGATCATTTCGTTGGTGGATGTCTGTGCGGTCTTCTTGCCTGTAGCGTCTGCTTGATGGACGAGGTCGCGAAGGAAGTACTTGGCAAGCATGAACAGCAGCGGAATGAACACGATCTGCGCGTTGACGATGCCATACATCGAGATCGAGTTACCGATTTCTTTCCAGCTGCCTTCGTTCTTGACGAGGAACAGGAAGTGCATTGCGAGATAGTCCGACATGCCCACGACCAAGAGGAAGTAGCGAGAAGGTGGGTGATTCGTCCCACGATCGAGCGCCAACAGCACGTGGAACGTGCACGTCACGACCATGAATGGGATAAGGATCTTGATTACCAGCAGTGTTCCCATCAAGAAGGGCGAAAACACCGTCACGAAGCGGTAGGTAGATGAGATTTCGAAGCTGCTCATGCTGGCGACGTTGCCGGTGCCGAAAAATGCGATCTTGATCAGCAGCAAGAAGACGAATGCCAGTCGCACCTCATGCCATAGCGACGATGATCCCGACGCAGTGCTCTGTGCTTTCTCCATTCGAACCCACGTGTGCAGCACAGCACACAGCGCCACGTAGAAGAATACCTCGTACGAGATACTCAAGAGCACATACGACGGCGCAAACGCAAGCATAACTTCGGTCAGTCGGAAAATCATCCGGTTCCCACAGTCATCGTGCGACTGGATTGCTGCCTTGGCGTTCACTGCTTTAACCAGCAACACCACGATGGGCACCAACGACAGCAACCAGTTAAGCACCGTAAGGAGCACTGGTGGCTTGGTCTTCTGCTGCAAGTGCGACATCGTCCACTGTAATGTCACCAAGGAGAGAAGAACCGGTGCTGCTGGTACAGCCAAGTTCTTGGCGTCACCGTTGTTAGACTGCACCAACCAGAGCATTCCGATCAAAACGGCACCTCCGAGCAAGACCAGCAGCGTGTGCTCTCCGTACTCGGTTGGAAAGTACGGGAAAAACGAAATGGCCACGCAGCTCAACGCCCAGAGCGTTCGAACGGTCGACAACGACGCTTCGCTGTCGTCATTGGCCACCATAGCTTCGAGGAATGGCCAGGCTGCCAGCAGCGTGAAGACGAGGCCGAAGATGAATCGACGCTCGTAGCCAAGCACCACCAGTTCGAGGCAGCAAACAATCACGACAACCTCCAACCACTTGCTCCGATTGTTGCGCTCACGGGTGGCTGCGTCCACTTGCTGAGTTGCTCCGTCGGGCAACAATAAAGCACTTTGGTTCCAAGAAAAGTTCCAAAATGCCAGCGGGAAGCCCACGTACAAAAAGTAAGTGATCGGAGAGGCTTCAAGCACGAGGTAGGCGAACACCACAACACTAACAAACCAGAACTTGACGTCGTGGCCGGAAGGCACCAAACTGCGCACAGAGAAGCGTCCTGGGTAGAGGAATACGATCGTGATCACCAGCATCCAGCCCAGGTAGCCCAGCACGATGATACCAAGCAAAAAGAACCAGTCATATCGCTGGAAATACTCCAGCGTTGCGAGGCAAATCTCGATCACTTCCTGACTTAGTTGCTCCGCCGCGTCAAACTGACCTGCTTGCCACAACTGCGACAGCTCACTCAGCATAGGCTTCAGTTTGATGCGGAATGGCTTGTATGGCTGGAAAAAGAATAGCGTGCGCGTTTCTTTCTCTTGCTCCTTGCGCAACGCGTGCAGATACAGCTGGCGGGCGTTTGATACGACGGCTTTGGCGCGATACGCACCACGAGCCAGGTACGTGAACGGCAGCACGCCGACCGAGTTGCGTGGGTACGGCAGTCCAAGCAGGGAGCTGATCAACGGCGCCACATCCGCCTGCATCACATCCTTACGAACAAGCTTTGCCAGCTCCCACTCGGTCAGCGCCGCAGCTTCCTGTTGTTCTTGCGCCACCAACTGTGCCTCCACTTGGGCTTTGGACTGCGTTGGCAGGTCGATCTGGAATCCTTTCTTTCCGTCAGCCGTTGTTGCCTTCTTCTTCTGTGTCGGTCCTTCGACCCCCGCGCCCCATACCACAAGAGGTGTCCGCGTGTTGGCTGGGTCGCCATCACCGTGAGCGCCCTTGTTGCTCATGCCGTGGTCAGCCGTGAACACGTACGTAGTCTTGCCGTCATAGTCGTAAAAGTCTTCGACGCGCCGGTACACTTTCTCGACCAATTCGTCCACTAGCGCGATGTTGTTCAGGTAGTCATCCGAGTTCGGGCGATGCGCGTGGCCGTTGGTGTCGATGCCGAGGAAATGGCAGAAAAAAATGACCTGCGGAGCCCGTAATTGCGCGTCCAGCGTCCGGTTCGTCTCGGCACGGGTCAGCAGCGCCTGGAACTTGTCCCACACCCACACGTCGAGCTCCGATGCTTGCTTGGCAAAGTCTTCCTCTTCATGCGAGTAATGCGCTTCGTGAGCCTGCGGCACGCGCCGCGCAAACATGGGCACAATGTCTGGGCTACCGAACAGCCATGCGTGACGGCTCTGGTTAAAGATCGAGTCGAAGTCCACAGGATTGTCCTGCCAGCCTTTGGTCACGGCGCTCACGTCCTCGTACATGCCGGCGAACAGCGCCACGTGACCGGGTCGGGACTCGGTCGGCACGCGCGTGTGCGAGACACCGTAGCTACCCTTTGTCTCGATGATGTCGCGCAGGAACGCCACGCGACGCGTGGTCGTGCTGGCGGCAGCCGTGACGGCATTGCTCACGTTGACTTCGAAGAACTTATCGGCGCGACAGCCATCGGCCACAAAGATGACGACTCGATCGGCGGGAGCAACGCTGCCAGCCGCGCCACTGGTGCGCGCCTCCGCGTAGGCCACGCTTTCAATGTGGTGCACGATCGGACTCGTGAAGTAGATATCGAAGATACTCAGCACGTAGATCGCATGGAAGACGACACCGAGCACGAGGATGCCGGCGCCCGAGCTCAATCGCGGCGACGACGGCGCCATCGTCGACGTCACAGTGAATGACCCCCCGCGAACGCACCTGTCCGCTGGTCACTTCAAACGCGATAAATTTCACGGATTGACAAGGTTATCAATTATAGAGGTAATTATGTGGTATTTTTGACATACAGAATGAATACACTGCATTTGCAAGTGTGAGAAAATATATGTTATTGGAGGTGACGAAATATTACAACTAATCGAGGATTGCGGGGAAGCGTGGGAAACGCAACTCATTTTATCACACCAAAATTTGAAAGGTGGGGAGAGAAACCGTTTTGAATCTGAAAAATATGCACAACGTGCAGCGGGTCATGATCAAGAGCCCGTTCACTCGAAGAGAAAGCAGAAACTGGCATGAAGTGTAGATATTGTCAGTATTGACAACACGTTTGGTGCCGTCAACGGCACGGTGACTTCTGTGACGATCTTCCGGACTTCTGACGAGTGCTGTAATGCTATCTCCGTCCTCGCCTCCACGTCTTTGGCCACGATTCCAGTGAGTCGGTCAGCAAGGGACGAAGCACAGTGGGCACGAAAGTTCACTACAATCCATGAAGTTGAGCAGCAACAGACGTACAACTTGAAGTGGTATTTCCCCGTAGGCTTGGTGGCGTTGAAGACAATAAGATCACGAGCATATTTCGAACGGCATGCAATGCTAGTTTCGTCCACTGAGATATTTCTACCCACGTCGATGAATCGGCCAGCATGAGACGTAAGCATATTCACCAATAGCTGAATGCGGACTAGAGGGTCCTTGCTCTTTGGTGCATCCGCTTGTATGAACTGAAATGTCAGCACTTTGCGAAGGTGCTTGAATCGACGCAACGACATAGCGTTCTCGATCCGTCCCCCGCATATTTCCTGTCCGAAAATCGTCTCCCCCGGCTGTTCACTCCAGTAGTTCTTGTACGAGCCCTCCTTCGGAAGAGACATATAGAACATGATGCCTAGAAACTTCATCACGTCGTCGAGAGTCCCTTGCGACACGTAGAGCTCTTCACACTTCATGTTTGTCTCCTCCACTACCTTTTTCCAGAATGAATCGGGAGATAAGCAAGAAAACTGGCGATAGCAGAATGCTCGAAGAGATGTCGAGATGAAGGCTTTAACGCCCCCGTTCCCGCATGTTGGATGATGCAACATGTTGTGTCAGGGTGTCACTTTACAAGTAAAACCGAAGTCAGCTGCAACAGTATTTGGCTCGGAGTTTGACCTTGCAATACAGACTCGTATATTTGGCTCGGAGTTTGACCTTGCAATACAAACTCTTATCTGGATTTGAAACATCAATCTGCTCGCTTGGGACAGGTTTGAAACTGTGGGACTTTGATGCACAGGGATACGCGGCGGCGATGTTGCACGGAAAGGGCCGACATGCTATCCGGATGGTGCCGAGGCGCATTCTGTAGTTCGCATTCAAACAAGCACCCAGAAGCAATGGCGAACCATGCGAGTGACAATGCGCAGCGGCTGCCGCGAACCCGTGCGGCACGACGAGCAATGGCGAATGAGGAAGGGAAGGACGATACGCAGCGGCTGCCTCGAACACGTGCGGCTCGGCGCGCATACATGGATGATATCATGGCCAGACACAGAGTCCAGCAAACGCCTCGAGTCGGCAGGAACAGTCGGGCAGTACATGCCTCGAAACCGATTCCAGCACATTTGTCAAAACTTGTACTTCAGCGACAACCTCGATGATCGCGCCAAGACAGATCGTGCGTGGAAGGTGAGACCGGTTGTCGACACTCTGCAGAAGACCTTTCGTCGAAGTTTTATGGCACCAGCTGCATTGGCGTTCGACGAGGCAATGCTACCGTCGCGTAGCCGCTACAACCCCACACGTGTATATGAAGGACAAGCCGCACAAGTGGGGGACGAAACTCTTCATGACCTGCTGCGCCGAGTCTTCCTACTGTCTGCGGTACGCTGCACTGGATGACTTTGTTTTTTTTTGGTGCTCAGAACATGTTGGATGATCTGACGTATGTGATGTACCAAAACCGAAAATACGGTGGCTGGACATGGATAGGCTAGAAGTGTACTGCGGTGTGAAGCAACACTTGGCGGAGTCAGGCATTGACGACAAGTCCGGTCCAGCGGCAGGCCTGCGACACATCGCCAAGGTACTGCCATCTCCTCGCAAGCACTGGCACGTGGTAGTCATCGACCGATTCTACACGTCGCTGACTTTGCTCCAGGAGCTAATGCACCTCCATGTAGACGGGCAACCGTACTACAAGTGCACAGAGCGAGGAAGCTTGTGCTGTCCTGCGTGAGTGTGGATGGCTCAATGTTATCTGCCTTGCGGTCACGCACAGGCAGTCACTTCGTGTGCAATTTGCCTTGCTCTAAGACACAGGCAATTGCTGGGCGACCGTTGCACTTGGGAGTGAAAATGCAGAGTGAGATTATTAGCTTAGGTCTTACCTAACAGTTATCAATACATGTATTGTTGCAACTAACAATGGTCTTCAATTAACTGAAAGCGTGTCCCTTCAGACTGGCAACGGACGCCGTGACCCTTCAGAGCTGCAACGGTCAGAATGTAGGTCGATTGGGCGGTTGCAGCCCAATTCGACAATCTTTACCAATTCGACAATTTCGACTTAGGAATTGCAACCAAATTGCAATCCTCACAATTCATGCACCGCGTGCAATGAATGTGGCAAATTCACTTGCATTTCTTGCGTGACAAGAAATGCAATGAAGTGTAGCCCCGCTACACCACCCCGCTCTTAAGATTCGAGCGCGACAAGCGTCGATATCAACAAGCAGAGGTCCAACGCCGCAAACCAACATGACGGTTGCGGACGCCGCGGTCAACGCGCCAAGCCCAGTCTCGAATGCATCGCCTGCGAGCATCGAGGACATGTCAAACAAGGCGGGCACCAAGCGTGACCAGAAGCCGAAGGATGAGCTCATCCAAAGGCTCACCAAGCGGCTGCGGGATGACTCGTCCGTCACTCCACGCACAATCGCCACAAGGCAGCGCGATCCAGACGCAGCGCCGGAATCGCCGAAGAACGCCTCACCTGAGGTGGAGGAAGAACCCGACGCCTCGCCTCGTGCGAGAGTCGTGAAGACGCCGGCTGCATCGCCGGACTCGGTCGAGTGCAAGCCGGCCGCAAGGAAAACGTCGGCCTCATCGAGTACCAAAGAAGACAACGCGCTGACTACGCCGGATGCTGAGGAGAAAGCACCGGCCGCGTCGAGCGCACAGGCATCGACTCCGTCGAATGCCGTGGCAAATGGGCGTGTGGCAAGAGCTCCTGCCGCACCCACGGCTTTGGCCATTAGTCCAAATCCCGGACACCCTCCTGCGGAGGTATATGGTTCGTGTCAATGACTACGACACCACTTTCAAAAGATGGAAGGAAGAGGCGAAGGCGATGAAAAGCCGACCCATCTGTCCTATCCCGATCGTTCTTTACAACAACGAGACACCTCGTGAGTATGAGAACGATCTCTGTAAAGCTATCGACCTGTCCGAGGACATATCTCGAAGCAGCGGGCACAGCGCATGTCGTTTGCTGAGCAACGAATGCGCATATATTGGATGCTGGAGCCCGGCCAGCGGCGGTCTTGGCGTAAGCCAAAGACTAAAGGCGCTTCCGGAAAGCAGCCACTACGTCGGGGACGTCTGCCTCGACAGAGTGAGCGGGCTCCTATGAGTCCTCCTCCGGCGGATACCCACGCAAGCGAACGAGAAGTTGTTCGCTCGGCAGCCCAGGGTTCCGAACATCCACGATGCGCTCCACCGCAAAGCGCTGCTGGCCATGGCTGTCAACCAATGGCACCAGCGGCGGTCGGCGGAAATGCGGGGCCTGTCTTGCCCTCGGACATGCGCCTGCGGTCGCTGGCCAATTGTCGCAGCAGCTCGCTGGTGCTGCGGCAATGGCTCTGATGGGGAGCGCACCTGCATATCCCGCAGGGAACGCCTCGGCGTATCCCTACATGATGTACCCACAGTCGATGATGCAGGGGATGCCGATGATGCCTCCTGCTCCGGCTGCTGGCGGTCAACACGTTGCGCATCTGCAGGAGCAGATTGCGACCTTGCGTGCGACGCTCGAGTCCTTGCAGAAGCGGGTGCAGGACATCGACGAACGTGAACATGCGCATCGCAAGTCACAGAAGGAGGGCTACGCGTACCAGCGTGCCCTGTTGAAGAAGCTCGAGAAACAGATCTCGCTTGATTCTGCTCTCGACTCGTTGGGGATCCCGACGACCCCAAATTCTCCTCTCTACGAGCCGAAGAGTCCGCCTCCTCAGTCGGACTGACGGATGGCAATGGGATAGCTGTGCTTCCCGGGTCTAGATACGGCTGAAGACGCCCCACGTAGAACACTGGGTGAGTCTTCATAGCTGTGACAAGGCACGTCACACAGCACAAGAGTGCAATAGGAAGCGTTGACTTCCACGCAACCACGGACGGTTGCTCTGTGCCTTAGAGCAAAGTG
>NSDO01000043.1:288907-319730 GCA_002286825.1 Lagenidium giganteum | reverse complement strand
ACGATTCTATTCCATGCGGGAAGCAACCGCACCACACGACTGTACGTATTAACGTAATCAATGCAACGAACTTCGTCACAATGGGGGTCAATGCTAAGTTGGCTACCCAAACAACACGAACAGCGCGGGTGAGATGATAGTCGTCGTCTCGGTCGGTCTCATGCGGTCTTGCTCCATCAGCTCCAGCATGCGCATCCCTTCCATCAAGACGCTTGATCCAGGACGCACACATACGTACAACACCTTGTGCTGCGACGGATTTCTAGACCTCAGCTTCCCGGCGCAGATGTTCGTTCATTTTGCCTCGGAACGACGACTTCGAACCTCGATCGTCGATCAACGCCCCATCTTTGCGGCAACTGATGGCCCGCTTGTGCGCACCGTTACCAGGATTAAAACGTACCACTCTTACCTCAACCACAGCAACGCACACCACAACCACCCGCGCATCGTTCACTCTTCCCCTCCAGCCAGACGACTGAGGAACGTGGTCTCGACAGATCCCGGCTTGTTGGCGCAAGACGCAAGATTGCCACATTCCTCAGGATACATAGGCGATCATCCCCTCACCCGTTCGTCCACGCCCCCTGCGTGGTTTGTGTGCTCGGTGAGAGAGTCGCTCAGCCAACGTGTGTGTGCAGAGCTCGCTTTGACGAGCTCACTTCTCGTTTGGTCCCCAAGTGCGCACTCAACAGCTCCGCGACAAGCAAGAACCTCGTGGCGGCTGGACACAACAAGAGTTCCAAGATGGCGACTAAGATGGATCTCGTCGAGCGTGTCTCGTACATCTCGTCAGCGGCCAAGGCCAAGGAAGAAGGTGGCTATCATGACATGAAGACGCCTGACGTCGAAGGCGGTGCGTTGCGCGAAGGTGGCGCTCCAAACCTCTTCAGTCGCGACTACATCGGTCTGCTGGCTCAGTACGCTGCGGTCGGCATGATCTATGGCACATTGCCCGGTACGATCTACCCGTTCCTGCTCTACTACCTCAACATGCAAGGCACGCAAATCACGTCGGCGCGCGTGCTGGTCAGCATGCCATGGTCATTCAAGGTGCTCTACGGCATCTTGTCCGACTGCGTGCCCATCCGGGGCTACCGTCGTCGTCCATGGATGCTCATCGGCTGGACCGTGGCGTTTCTCATGCTGTTGATCATGGCTTGTATGGACGCCGGCAAGCCATACTACCCGAATCGTGAATACGCCAGCTACAAACCCGGCTCGCCAGAGTTCCTCGAAGTGGTAAAAAAGTTCAACACAGGTGCTCGTGATGTCGGTGGCAAGTTCGTCATCCTCATGTTCCTCGCGTCCGTCGGCTACGTGTGTGCCGATGTCGCCGCCGATGGTGTGGTGTGCGAGCTGGCGCAGCGTGAGCCGGAGGCCATCCGTGGCCGCACGCAGACCGCCATCTACACGACGCGCACGATGTTCGTGTTGCTGTCGCAAGTGCTGACCGGTGTGGCATTCAACAGCACGGATTATGGTGGCGACTTTGGCTTCTCGTTGTCGTTCCCACAGCTGATGTTGATTTTGGCCATCTTCCTACTGCCGGTGCTGCCAGTGACATGGTACTTCATCAAGGAAGAAAAGTCGCCAGGTCGTCCATTCCGCCAGTACATCGGCGAGTTCTGGACGCTGCTGCAGACGCGCGCCATGTATCAAGTCATTGCGTACAAGTTCTTCGCTGGCGTGTTCGAGAACTTCATCTACGTGGCCGGCGACCCGATGGCGGGCTACTGGGCCCATGTGACCAACTTGAACGACAAGATTTCCGGTATCATCGGCAACGGCGTGTTCGCGCTCACGCTGTACGTGACGGGCAAGTACGGTCTGCACTGGGACTGGCGCCGCATGACAGCGATCACCATGGTGCTCATTGTCTGCACCGACTCGATCGTGACCATGTTGACGACGTGGGACGTGCTTCGTAGCCAGTGGTTCTGGCTGGGTGTGCCAATCGTGGAGACGCTGCCAGCGGGTGTCGGCTTCATCATCGGCACGTACGTCGTGGTGGAATTGGCCGGTGAAGGCAACGAGGGTGCCGTGTACGGTCTGGTCACGACGGTGTCCAACCTGTCGTCTCCGTTCGCCAGCACGATCGCCAAGAACGTCAACTCGCTGTTCCATGTCGAGAACGAAGACATCCAGCGAGACACGACGGCTGTGCGCTGGGACGTGACGTACACGATCTTGATCTGCTACGCCATGAAGCTGCTGTCGCTGTTGTGGCTGCCGCTGTTGCCACCACAGAAGGCCGCGACACAGGAGCTGCGTCGCACGGGTGGATCTAGCAAGATGATGGGCATGTTCACTGTGGGATACTGCTTCTTCGCGCTGTGCTGGTCGATCATGACCAACGTGCTGTCCATCTTCCCACAGACCAAGTGTCTGCGCATTGCTGGCGGCAAGGGCTGCAACAATTGAGGAAAAGTGAGCGGTGATTGAAGGACAGACATACAGAGAGAGAAAGACAGGCAGAGAGAGAGACTAGCACGAGTAGCGTGCGACTTATTGTATTAGCTCAGCAACAGATATGAATGGAAATGTGGCATTTGCAGTTGAAGTGGTGTCGGCAGTCACACTTGCCCATGACGTGGTATCACTAGCACCCTTTCATTTAGAGCCGACCCATGACTTCGTTTGAGATGTGTGACACCTCAAGCGAAGTTATCCGTGATTTATACTATGCGAGATCTTCCGAGATGAGGTTTGTTTCCTGGAGTCCCACTCCTGCCGCAGAGATCGATGAATTTCTCGAAAATCGCTGAGAGATCAGCGAAATTGAAGAAGATTCGACACCCAGCGCTGGAGCGGTGCTTGAATGAGTCGAGCGATCACTTCCCATGCAATGTACTCACTCCTGAATTCACCCACTGACCAATAAACTTCCTCAAGAACTCCAGTCGTGCGCCTTCCTGGACTGAGCATGCCCTGCCAGAATCGCGCCATTCGTGCGGGCCGAGCCACGTTGATGATAATGATGAGAGTGAGGTATACTGAACAGTTGTTCCTATATCCTATACTAGCTGGTCCTCGTTCCTACGTGGAAGCGGTCACCAGGGTGCCTACTGATGGGCTGGCCTGACGTCATTGGTGAGGTGCTCACGAACAAGCGATGGCCTTGAGAAGAAGTACGTGCTCCCGCTATCGAGAGCCCAGTTGGCGGCGGCATCTGCCATTGGGTTGTAAATCCTCTTGTGGTGGCGCCAGGCACACTGTCGGAAACCGACTCTCAAAAGATGGGCGATTGCGTAAGCCTTGCGTAGTGAAGGAAGCTTCGGTCGTCGTCTATATTGGAGATAGTGTAGAATATGACATGACTATCGCCACCCACACTCAGACTGGCGCGGTTGTCCGCCCGGCAGCGGGTGAGACCCAGAATGAGCGCTTGCATCTCTGCGTCGATGTTGGTCGACAGCCCCAGATGGACACTCCAAGCCCATATCTGTGTAGTGTAGCCCGTCATAGCCGACTCGGAGGTAGTAGTCTCCTCTAAGACACACCTAATACTCCGTTATCATCATCATCATCATCATCATCACTCCAAGCCCATATGATTCGCGCCTGATTATCGGTGACGGCAGTTAAGGTGATCCCCGCTGATGCCGGGGTTGGATTACCTCGTGACGCGCCGTCAAAGAAAAGGACATAACTTTCGTGTTCGTGAGGAGGCGCAGGGATCCGCTGTGCCGTCGCGAGAAACTGTCGGACACGCTTGGTCAATTGAACGGGGAAGTGGATGTGGAGCTCCGCAATAGAGCGTTGTATCGCTTGGTGCAAGATCACTCTGCCAGTATCTATCGAGCTGCGGGGATTCCATCTGAGCTTTCAAAGGGTTCGAATCACTGCAATCACTGTAGTCGCCCAAGTCCAGCGTAGGAGTTGTCCTCAGGACACACGTGCCTCCAGAGAGCGTGCGAAATGGCCCCCACCGTCAGCTGAATCACTGCTGGCCATCACTGGTCGTCTGACCAGCGATGCGCCAGCGAGAGCGGAGAGTTGTCCAACCAGCGTGCGCTATTGGGCACTTGAGCAACCAGTGCCACAGTGGTGAGCAGCTGTCTGGCAGCGAACACCAGCGGACAATCTAACCCATGCTACGCAGACCAGAAGCGCAGCGACGCTGTCCTCAGGCGATATCACAAGTCTCTCTCCGCGGAGTCAGTGTTGGGTGCGACTTTTGCCAGGTAACCTGTGGTCTGATTCTTCACAGCACGCCGGGAGGCAGCGGAGACCGCTCTGACGCTTAGCTCGGATGGTGGTCACCCGCCCATGATTCTTGTCTTGAAGCCAGCGCAGAAGCTGCTGCAGAGAATAACGGTGGCGTCGAGGATGGTCATATTGACGACTCGCGTCACATGTGGGTGCCTTCCGACCCATACCTGCACTGCACGGCCACGCCAGGGGTTGGCGCGATGCGTGCTGCTCGCGGCACCACTTCTGCGGTGGAATATGCGTTCTTCGCGGGTCGCCATGGACTGGAATGCCAGCAGGAGCCTCGGTGAACGCTAATTGCGGGGCAAAATAGAAGAAACGTAATGCCAGCTCCGTCAGAATAGTTTGCGAAGACACATTTGGATGAACCGAGAGACGATCTGGGGGCTTCAGCTGGCCGGGGCCTCGTTCGATGTGGGCCACCTCACATAATGTCCTGTGCTGGAGTCGCCGCAGACACAGGTGGGGCGGCGCGGCTTGAGTGTGACGGACAAGTGTCAGGATCGTGGTGCTGGGGATCCAATGCAGATTTCAAGTTCTGCTTCGAGATCTGCCGCCGCCACATGTACCTGGGGCATGATAGAGTGGGTTCTAAGCATGAAGGCAGGGTGGGGACACATTGGGTGGCGAGGAGAAGCTCCGTCAGAGGCTTGCTGTAGAGGCGCTGCATCAACTGCGCGACCATTGCTGTTACCAAATCTTCTGCGTTGGACAGGTTCTGCGTTGGGCAGGTTCAGTCCCATCTGCTCTGGGGGTTGCTGTGCCAGCGCTTGAGGTTGCTGTGCCAGCGCTTGAGGCACCCACCCGCGATGGCTCCGAGAGGTGTCAAAAATGCCAGTCCAGACGAACGTGTTCAGAAGCTTCTGGGTACGTCGCAACTGGGCTCTGCCCGGCCACACATGTCGCGCCAGGTATAAGCATTTTGGAACGGCAGCTTGCTGAACCAATCGGATGCCATACAGAGGGTCGGTCGTTTTGAGGAGAGCCATGGCGAGCTTGGTTTGGATGCTGGCATCCAGTGCTTTCCACTCCACGTCCACCGACCGGTTGAGACCGATCTGAACCCCAAAAGTCGCATAGTTTGCTCATGGGGGAGCATCGCATAGTCCGGTAGGACAAGCGCAGCATCCAGGTTCAACGGCACCACAGTTGTCCTTGCGTCGTTCAGGCATAGGCCCGATGCCCTACCAAACTTGTGCAGCAGTCGACGAGCCCGGTGAACATCATCTTCATCTCGACAGTAGAGCGTGGTGTCGTCCACAATCGCATCATCCGGCGCTGACCTGTGCAGGTGCGGATATGCAGTGCACGGTGTTAACTCCACCTGACGATGTAGGCCTTCCATTGCCAATATGAATAGAAGAGGCGATAAGGGACAACCTTGACGGATTTCCCGGGTGATGGTGAACTGCGGCGCGATCTGTTGTTAACCTTGAAACTTGCAGTTGTCTCACAGCATGCGTTCTATTGCAGCCACAAACGCAGTGGCGAACCCCAACCATGTCGGTGTCTGCGAAAGGAGTGGGCGATACACACTGTCGTAAGCCTTTTTACCATGGGTCAGCTCTATGAATCGACCATCCATCGAGAAGAAAATCTTGACGACGGTTTGAAAGGAATATGCGGAACGTTTCTTGCACCCACATTAGAAGTTGGAAATTCATACAGCCCCGAAGATAGAATTGTATCCATATGATGTTGTGGATTCCATGCACTTTGGCATTTCAACCTACAAAAAATGATGTTGTTGCAACTCCACGTGGATTTACAGAGCAAACTTTCATGCAGTTGCTTCTGTGAACATGAATTTAGTCGTGGAGTTTCAAGCAAGGTCATGGGTTTGGCGCACCTCTTCACGCCATTCAGGCACGTTTGCGGCTAAGATAATGGCGATATCGGCAGACTTACGATAGCAAGCCATCGTTCTCGCTTATCTCTACGGCATCGACGTGAGCGTGGTCGCACATGTCTTACTGGTGCCTGTTCGGTCTGTCGTGCGATGGCAGCAGCCCTTCAAAGAGATTGAAAATGTGCTTCCACGTATGAAGCCCAAGCAAACTAGCCGTTGGCCTGAGGAATGCATTGAATTTGTCAACGAGAATGTGCAACTCCATCCCTGCTTCTACCTAGAAGAAATGCAAGAAGCGGTGCGGAAGAAATTCCCATCGTTGCGCAACACGTCAACAGCGACAACATGTCGCCTGCTTCGCTTTGATCTCAATCTATCCAAGAAAGGCGGTTCCTACCGAAGTTCGCAATGTTTTCACCGAAGCTGGCTCCATTTTACAGTGGTCCAGACAGATGGTATTTCTGGACGAAGCAGCCAAGGATGGTCGTGACGTTCTGCGGCGCCAAACGTGGCGAGCCTGCGGTCGTCTCCACTCCGTTTGCTCGAGGTGATCGTTTGTCTGACTTGGCAGCCATGGATGTGACCGGGCTCATCGCGTGGGGATCATCTACGCATCGTACATTTGATCGCTTTCGTTTTCACGAAGTGTTCCAGTCGCGTACTGCTCCAATGCTCAATCCTTGGCCACTTCCAAGGTCAATTGTCGGCATTGACAATGCCAAAATTCACATGTACACAGTATTGGAGGAATTGATTCACCAGCGCGGGGCACTGCTTTTTTTTCCTGTCACCATATTCACCTCATCACAACCCAATCGAGCTTTCCGTCTCAAGCCCCGTTGGAACTTGGTTGCCAAGGCGTCATGAAAAATTGTCGTGCGCCGCACGGAATGTTTCACAGGCTGACCCAAAACCCAGGCCACCAGACCCATGCATCCCAGCCCGGATCCGGACCGCGGAATCGGATCTTGGCGCGACGGGTCGAACCGCGCCTGGACATCGACCAGGTCGATTCGACCTCGCCTCGGTGAAATCAGGAAGGTATGCTGTGGTGATGATGTCATTTGGCCAAACTGCTGACAGTGTCGTGTCGTTGTACAGATGGCTCGCCCGCCTCAGTTGAGCGAAGAGGTATGCAGAGCCACCAACTACGGACCCGTCCCGAGCGATGATTTTGGGACGTGGCAACCCCGCTGCCGACGCCAACGCGCGCACGCCAAAGCGCGTTCGAGAAAGTCGCCGCGCGCCGGTGAAGAAGGCGAAGCAGAACGTTGGAGCGACCGTTATCTCGAAGCAGTAGCCGACGAAGCCGACGAAGCCAAAGAAGCCGAAGATACCCATTGACCCGCAAAAGCCCAGAAAAGAAGTACGTTGAATCGATCGATGAGCCCGTTAAAGAGCACCATGATTGCGACACTGGCAAGCACGGCGTTGACGTAGAGCATGCCAACCCGCAAGTAGAAGGCGGTGCTGGTGGTGATTTCTGCTGCGTTCGGAGAATTCTTGCCGGGTAACGAGCCGGTGGACAAGATGATGAGCACTTCGTGATTTGAAACGACACCACTTCACGCAGTTTGCCGACCCATTCAAGCATCAAGAGCCATCCAAGGCATTCCATGCGGCATGGAAGTCACGCGACGACACAGGCTCAATGAACATAGTGCGCGCCATGTCGACTCGCATGTTGCCCTCGTACGAACTAGATGATACTGATATTCCTGGCTGTGATTGCGCTGTGTGCTGCATAAGCCAGCTTCTCACTCGATCTCGCTGGCTATGCGTGATGATGAATGCGAACGCACCGTCGAAGCCACCGCTGAATCCGTTGTCGCTACTGCGCATGCTTCTTGGATTTATGCCGCTGAAAGGCGTAAACACAAAGTCAATAGGACCGCTTGTCCCGATTTCGGAAGTGGGGACGCAATTACGCGAACATGTAAACCGATGAATACTCAGAACCGCACAGTGGACTTCCATTCGTATACGTCCACCCGCCGTCGAGCCAGACCTTCGGAGACAAATACAGCTCCAAAATGGGTTTCACGTTGATAAACGCAGCGCGGCTTGAACCATTCGTAAACGCTGCTCGCATCACAATGTCGCGAGCCTCAGTTACCAAGTCGACCAATTCTGGCGGAATCAATGTCCAAATCGTGTCAATGGAGCCATACGGTCCAAGCGCACCGCGGAATAGTTCACGACTGGGAGGCCGCGGGAAATCTCCATCTCAAAACGTCTTCCATGGTATAATTGTGAGTCCCAAAGAAATTCGTGCTGTTGCGAATGAGACGCATTCCAGATACACGTGTTGTTGTCGGCGACAGCCCACAAGTCGTTGACAGGTCCCCAGTCCATGCTGAAGATTGTCTGGAGGGACTAGCGATTGACGTAGTCGCTTTTCTTTACAGAGAACAGACTGCTCACACCAAGCACATTGACGAGCTCAATCTGTTCATCAACTCCGATCTGACCTTGGTTGTGGTACTGCAGCTTGTAGTGCGTCAGGCCCTTGTTCTCCCAATATGCGGCTGGAGCATGCCCACGACCACGTTCGCCAAGCGCGGGCTGGGCATTTGAATCCAGCTTTTGGACCGCACCAACACCTCCGAAGGTCCCCTCACATCTTCATGCTGGGTCAAGAAAAAAACCGCGCTCTTGGGAATACGATGGCGCGTATTTAGCCATCGAACACTTCGTGACGCTCGAAGGAAGAGAATGAATCAGTGCTCGGGTGGTGTCGCGTGGTCAGGAGACGAAGGGTGGGTGTGAACGGCGCAACTTCGCGATGTCTGGAGTCGCTTGCCAGCGGTGGTCAGTGGATGGCGCCATTCGGTCTCCGATGCCTCGTTGGTCGTTTCGTTACAGCATTCCTAATGTGGGACTCCGAAATGCTCCAAGCACCCGTCTGCTTGGTCAGACGGCACCCACAAGTGATGACTCGAGTGTGTGCTGACGTTGATGCTGCAGCGGATACTGGATGTGTTTGGGTTGTGTGGATATGTTGCAGACTCAGATATGCGAGTTAGTGCCTCCTGCCTTAAGAGCTTGGGTCGCTGATCGTGCTGGCGAATGCTAGTATTGATTGAGAGCAGTGCCAGTCCGTGGGGCCATTTGAGAATAGAATAAGTTAGTCAGATTTTTCTTCTTGCCGATGGGTGCTTTCATCAACGGGCGATTTCGAAGGTCTCTCTGGAAACTAGAGCCTAGAGTCGAGCACTCCTCGGTCGTTGCCAACAAAAATGGACCTGCTAATCTGATGCTAATCTCTTGGTTCAAAATACCGCATTTTGCCCGGACGACGAGGTGCCACTGAATTGACCTGCAGTGAACGGAGGGTCGGTGTTCTACAGCAAATGAAGTTGAGAGTCTGTGCTTACGAGCACCTCCAAATCCTGCAATGTGAACAGCGACATCGCATCCTGCACGACCACTTCCATGCGAAACTCGCATTTCTCGACATGCCCGGGAGAGCGACGGATCGACAAACAGCCGCCGACCTCATTGCCACTCGGCATGCAGTTTGAAGAGCTTGCTTGGCTTCGTGTCGTGCGAAGTTTCAAAAGAAGTTGTCGATGTTGCCGTCACTTTGGCAGTACTTCTCCATGCGTCACCTACCTTGGTTGACGCTCGCCTACTCAACGCTCCCGTATTCGTTAACGGCGCCAGTCTCATCGCCCGTTACGTCGATGCTAGGTGGGAGTTCGAATCCCATGGCTTCTGCTTCCTCTGGTGCATACCGCAGAGTTGCGAGGGCAGTGCTGTGCTCTTTGTCCACCTTGAACACGTGATCTCCCGCGAACTGCACCAAGCCGCTTGGTCCGGAACTGTACAATTGCTGTAGGAGTGAAGCGAACGTGCAACTCGTCATGGCCGTGCCCTCGTACACGAGGCGTTCGTCCCACGGATCGAGACCCAGTGCGTCAATGACCACAAACACGTCCCAGCCAACGAAGAAAAAGCGATCTTGGATGATTCGGAGCGCGCGGTTGGTGGTCACGAGTCGATACTTGGTCAGCAGCAACAAGCTGCCAATTACGTGTGCAGCTACGAGCAAGTTGAAACAGTACGCGCCAAAGTCGCAGATAATTTCGCTCGACCAAAACGTGGATATGTCGTTGAAGCCGCCATACATGGGCTGCTTGTAGACTGTCTCTTATACACATCTATAATTTCGMTCGACCAMAACGTGGAKATGTCGTTGAAGCCGCCATACATGGGCTGCTTGTAGAAGGCTTGGTGGGTCATTACTGTGGTCCCAACCGTACAAGCTGAGTGCACAGCAACAGCGCGTACATCTTGAAGCTGACGAAGAGCGTGATGGAGTCGACGTACCACTCGGCAACGTCCACAGCGTGAGCGATCATGGCAATCGATTGTCGCCGCAGAATATAGAGGCAGAGCTTACACGCGTATCGGAAGACAGAGTGTACGAGACACATGATCCACGTGATCTTGGTGATCGCGCAGCAGACGAAGATGAAATTGTCGGTCGTTGCTATCTTCCAGAGCATCCAGGTTCCCATCTCGAGGACGCAATACGTCATACGGACGGAGGTGAGCGCTTCCAGCACGCTCACGAGGATGTAGAGCCAGTGGTTCATCCATAGGTCGGAGGCGCGCAGCCCGCGGCCTCGGCACGTAACCAATTGCCGCTTGTCCTGGCAGAGATAATGCGTCACGAGCTGCATGAAGGGGATCGGAATGTAGCCAAACAACTTGGTACGGGCGTACGCGGGCATGTAATACTCAACATTCCGGAGCTCGATGGTAATGAAGAGGCCGCGGAAAATCTTATAGATGGAAACGGTGCCGTAGATAATCGACACCAAGTAGACGAACCAATTCTCCTGTTCAACTGCGACAACGACGTCGGCCGCTTGGTCAGCTGCCTCGACCTGGAAGAGGCCATATTTCCATCCAGCATCACGCAATACAGGCTCAGCCCAGCACCGACTGGTCTGTAACTCGACGTGGAAGGCACCACCAGCCCAAAGCGACTGATGAACCATCAAATCGGTTAAGAACTTGAACCGCTCCTCTGCGCGGCCAACGCACTTGAGGAAGGGCTGCCCGGGCGTGCCAAAGTCCTCTGGGATGCCCGCTTGGATCAATCGATTCGCTTGGAGGTCAGTGAAGTTGTTGAGAATGAACTCGTGGCAGGCAGTGGCGTTCCCACCAAAGGTGGTGTTGACGCACGTGTCTAGCCACGCTGGCTTCACGTTGATGACATCGCAATGCGGTGCCGAGATGCTATACAAGAAGGTCTGCTGGCGACGAGCTCTGTAGCCAAAGATGTCGTCGTAGTTGAGCGTCAGGATGGACACGTTCATGGTGTTGACGCGCATGCACGTGGATCGGTCTTCGCCCAAGTTTTGCGGGTTGCGCTGCGGCGCCGTGATGAAGCGGAACGACTGCCCCACTTCAGCCAGGTCCACGAGAGCTGACGCATTGAAGAGGTCGTCGCGCACGATGTTGTAGTTGATCTGTCCGAGCAGGAAGCGCGAGCGCACGTACGTGTACTTGCTGGTGAAGTAGACCACGATCGGGTTCTCACGCAGCCCCATGATGAGCGTGAACACTGTGGCGACGACATTTAGCAGCAGCAGCACCAACTGCCGCACGCGCTTCATCGCTCTCCTTCTCGCTCGTTCTCTCTCTCTCCGCGTCACCGACGCCTGAAGCGGTCTCAGAGATGCATCGCTAAAGCGGCCGTCGGCGCGAGAATAGGCTCGAACGGCTCAGGTTGGCCTCCTGACCATGCCAAAGATACCGCAAGCCGCATCAACAGCTCAGCCATCGCCATTGGCAATCATGCCACCATCAACGAGAGCATTGAGCACCACATACCGTACTGTACGTGCACTGACATCGTCAGAGACACCCGAAGTGGTACCATGCAGTACAGTCCAGCGTACTCTATTGTTCTGAGCACAAGGTGTGTGTATCATTTTGTGTCAAATGTGAATTACGCGCAAATTCCTGTGTGATCATCAGTTGATGGTCGCAATGGGCAGGAAGTGGCCGCGTCGAAAGGCCACGACCGCCAAGCGCCGCTCTGCTTCACAGACCTCACGCGGTCCACCATGGCTGCAGCTGTTGCCAGTCGAGATGTGCACCACAGTACTGTCCCTGCTGTCGTGGAAGGACACGCTGTCGCTCTCCCACACGTGCCGACGATGGAGACACGTTGTGAAGACGGCTCAGAATGCACACGTTGAATGGAGGAACACAGTGGTGTGCGCTCGCAATGGAGCTCAAGCGGTGGCTCAGCTGTGCCGCGACGATAGCGGCATCTGGACCACGCGCTTTCCGCCGTCGCTGGTGCTGCTGAGCGTCACAACGCGGAACGACGCATTGTTCCGTCGCGGACACTGGTGGCAGCAAGCCGTCTCTGCGTTGACGAGCAGGCAGCCGCTGCCGCCCGCGTGCGTCGTTGTGGGCATCCTCAGCGGCGGTATTGTGGCTTCAGGCGAGCGACACGAGGACGACGATGCCATTGGGTGCGAAGCGCACGAGTATGTGGCCGACATGCAGAGCGAAGACGCTGTGGTCGTGTCGGTGACCGTCGCGTGCCTTCCGGACACATCGATCCAGGTGGCCACGTTAGATCGCAAGACGCTCAAGCACGCGATGGCAAACGACACGCCGAATCCGTTTGGGAAATCGAGGGGTGCCGTACGGGCACAAGATGACGGCTTCCTCGCGTTCACGACGAATGCGACGAGCGCTAACGCGTTGGTCGACCTCGTCCGGCTGTGGCAGCCAGGAGCGGCTTTGGTGGGAGCTGTGCTGCCGTTGGCGGATCGAGCGTCTGCTATAATGACGTGTTGCCCAGTCATCAAGGTCGCTGATCGCCGATACGGAGCTTGTCGAAGGACCAACACTGCGTGGGCGAAGCAACTCGACTTTCCGTCGACCGTGCTGCTGCGCATATCCGGGCGTGTAGGCATCCACGCGTTTGCGGCGACGGCATTTGAACCCATGCAGCCGCCGCTGCGTTGTCACCGCGTGACAGTCTCTGAATGCGGATATACGCACCAGTACGACGAGGTGTCGGTGGTCGATGGAGCATCACTGACTGCTGGGGTGGAAGGTGAGCGACGCTCCCTCGCGCAAACTCTCCAACATTACGATCCAGGATTATGGGAGCATGCGCATCTGTTCACGTGTGACACGTTGTCGCCGTTGTTGTCTCAGCCACTCGTGAGCGACGAGCTTGGCGCAGAGACTCTTCGTCTCCAGCGGCTGCACGAGTTGGTTGTGTCTGATGATGGCCAACCGATGACACTTGAAGATCACTGGAACGAAGGTGACTACGCGCTGCTGGCAGTGGAGAATGCCGCTGTTGGTTGCGACTCGCAAGTGATGGCGCTCAACCACGTGCGCAAACGCATGGAGATGTCACGTGAGACCGCGCTTGGAGGATTCGTCGTCAGTGCCAACATCTTGGATCTCTTTCCAGGCAGCAATAGCGAAGCTGAGATCTACAATGGCGTGTTTCCGGGCGTTCCATTGACAGGTGAGATACGAAGATCAGTGTGTTTGATTGATTGAAACCTTTACTGATCACATTGTACCTCAGGTTGTATGAGCAATGGTGGGATCGGACCTGTTGCGCATCCCGTTGGTATAGCAGCATGGTGGCACAATAGTGCTCCGCAGTTCCAGATCAAGACAAATTTTGGGGCAATATTTGTGGACCGATGTGATCAGAGGAATGACAAAGCGGTCAACTCCGACCATTGATCAACAGCAACCGCGTCTGCAAGCGATGGTTTGCTGTCGCCCCGTATTCGCCTTGGTAAGAAGCCTACGCTTAACACTTGCGCGATGACTCATTCTGATGGACTGGTGGCCTTCGCATCACGAGTTGACCAGCAGCTAACATCAATTCCGTTGGAAGAAGCTCGTTTGTTCCTTGGAGAAGTATGTGAGTGACTGGAATAATTCAGTGTGCGAGGTTGCCACGTATTGGATATGGAAATCGCTGCTTGGGATGTTATCGTGCAAGTGATGTCTGTGGTGAGACCAAGACAAAGCTGTGAACGAGTATATTTCGTCTATAATACAGACACACTAACCCAGCACAGATTTCCGTTGCTGAGCCTGGGATTTGCTGATTGTCACCAAGCTCCGCAAGACTTCACGTGCGCTTGGTCGATCTTCAGGCTGGAAAGAAACGCAGCGCTTTGCCAAAGCCAGCAGCCCTGGTGGACATGATGGCGAAAAGGATGGTGTGATCGTGCCGGTAGCCACACGATGCGCAATTGCCACGTTTGGCATGATACTGCCTTCTCCATTGCGGAGGTCGCTGTACGGGGGCTCATGCGTATCGATTTCTGACAACACAACACCGAACGCAAAGATATCACACCTTTGATCGTAGTCGCGTCGTCCAGAGACGACCTCCGGCGCCAACCAGAGCATCGTTCCCAAGCCGATGGTCATCGTTGCCTGCGTAGACTGGACACGTGCGATGCCGAAGTCACCCAACTTAGCTCTCATGCTTCTGTCAAGCAGCACGTTGGAGGACTTGAGATCGCGATGGACAATTGGTGGAGCGAATGAATGGACAAACACCAACGCCTCGCAAACGTCAATGGCGATCTGGTACTTCTCCGTAGTCCACTGCCGAGGTGTCGTGGGCGCTCGCAACCAGGAACGCAGGTCGCCCTTGTCCATGTATTCAAACAAAGCTTGGAGATCGTAGTCGTTCGTCCACGCCGCTTTCTTGAACTGGACGATGCGTGGATGTACCAGCGACGCGATGAGCTTGATCTCCTTCACGAAATTGAGCACTTGGTTCTTTGATGGGTCACGCTCTCGCAACCGCTTGGACGCATAGCGCTCAACACCGCGGTGAAGCACGAGCCAGACGTTGCAGAAGCCTCCTCGCCCCAGCAAACGCTGATCTTTGAGGTCGGCGACATTGCAGCGATGCGCGATGAGCATCGGGTCGGTGGACAGGAACGAGTCCTTTGGGGACATCATCGATGGATACGCCGCCACGCCAACGACGTCGTTGGTGGTAACAAACCTCTGTCGCTTTCGCTTCGCGTACAACATCATCATGATCGCCCCAATGGCCACAACAAATACCAATGTAGCCACGACGCCGACGATCCACGACGTGTTCGTACGCTCATCCTTCTTTCGCATTTTTGGTTTGGCGGTGGCACCGTCTTCATCGTTTTGCCAATACCCAGATTGGGATTCGGATCCTGGGGTTTGATTAGCGCGAGGGTCCCAGGTGGTGAAGATGTGCTTGCTGTTTACACACACGCCGCTCGTGACGTTACGCGTCCGTGTGGACGAGCTCGAGCAGTTAGATTGGATACTGACCGAGCCATTTGCAGTGATGGAGATCTTCGTCGTGTCGTTAGTCGCAGGGTTGACGTGGCAGATTCCATCGGCCAGGTATATCTCGGCCGATATGAAGTCGGTGCAGTTATCGCTGGCAAACGTCTCCTTCACCAGCGTGGGCACCTGATCGAAGCACTTCTCCAGTGTATCGGTGTAATCGCTGACGCATTGAGTGATCGTGCCGTTCTGACACAGATGTGGCGTGCAATCGCCAATCCGAGTCGTGGTCACGGAAGCAGACACAGGCTGCCGGCATGACTGGTCATGAAAGAACATGGTGAGTGCTAAGTTGCGACCACCGGCAGCACATTGCCGAGCGCATATTGACAGCAGCGGCAGCAGCAATCGCAGCATGGCTATGCTTCGTCGCACGAGCGGATGTGAGGTGTGCGCCAACTTGTCGAGTGCAGACCGAGGTAGAAGCAGTGGCAGCTGTCGTCGTGTTCATGGAACACCACAAAGTGACTCTTCGCACCTACGTCGTTGGACAGACGTTGGCACGGCCAGCACGATTGGCCACGACAATCGGGGGAAAAGCGACACAGCCACAGCACCGTTGCGCCCATTGATATGTTCCTATCGCGTGGCATTGTAGCGCAGTCCGCCGTCATCGACCCAATTCGTTGGCCTGCCCATTCCTCGCTATCATGAAAGGTCATGGAGCACTAGCTGCGCGTACAGTATACTTAAGGCGCGCACACAAAACCTTAATTGTTAAGCTTCTGGGTACACGCGGCGTCTACGGCACCGTCGAGAATGGCGCTGTGCCACGTGATTCCGAGCGCCAATGCCACCCAGAGAACGCGTGCTCGTGGGTCGAATGGCTGCTGATGCTCTTCCACGAACCGATCGTCCGCGCTGACGCTTGCAGACCATTACACGGCTGTTTACGCGCCAGCATCTTCGGAACGAGTCGGCCGACCAGAACGGAGTCACCAGGCTCGGAACGACCTTGTAGAGCTGATGACGACGTCAAATACCGTCGTCCATGCAATCTGGCGCTCAAGCGCACTCGCTTTGCCCGAGTATCGGCGTGGGCAGCGCTAAGCGCAAGCGGCGTCGTGTTAGAGGCCGTCGCCGTCGTGACGCTACTTGGTCTGTTCGCAGCTCTTTGTGGCAAACGTCGTCTCGATCATCGCGTCGCGACACGTGGTTTTCAAGCTGACCAAGGCCATGACCTCCATCATTGGTGGCCTTCAGTTACTGGTCATGAGCTGTGCTCTGCGTCGAGGCACCAAGTCTGACAATGCTGACGATGACAGCGAAAAACCGCTGTATATGTGGGTCCGAGAGATGTCTTCGCATGCACAACTCATGGCAGTGCTCACTCAAGTGAATAGCTGTGTTGGACTCATGGCTATGGTACAATCGACGCTGTCAGCTCGGTGGACGAAAGCACACGCCCAGATTGGCGATCGCTGCTTGAGTACATCAAATGGGCGCTGCCCGTCAAGCTGTACGCATGGGAATCGAAACTGCTCGATCGAGTACAAGCGTCACGTCGGAAAGAGGATGTTGCTCGGTATTGGTTGCTGGCTGCGTCTTCGATCCGGGAAAGTTGCGCTTGGAGCGTCCACTTCCGTGCGTGGGTGATCTACGTCGTGTGTCTGTGGCAACAAGTCGAAATGTCTCCGCTGTTGGTGTTCTCCGTTCCATTATGTACCATGTGTTTCGGTGGAGCGCTGAACGGCTCGTTCAAGTTATTCACACTGATTCCTGAAGTTCGCGCTTCCAGCAAAGCCCTCCAACAGGTCTTGATAGGCGTGTTTGGCCAGCGACCAGCTGCAGACAAGTGAAGACGGCGAAGTCGCTCTGACCAGTATCACAGTCATGTGCGACAGAACACCGCTGCTTCTCAACGTGACGCTCATAATCCAACCTGGCGAACTTATCACACTGCATGGGCCAGCTGGCTCTGGCAAGTCCACGACGAGGATTTGAGTGCCATGTCGATGGGAGACCAGACCGTCGTGAGACATCAAGGCGCCAGCAACCCCTAACTTGTTCAAATGGGTGAGCTCAAACATCGACTGTGGGTCGGCGGAGATGTGGACAGGTACTTCTTCTTCTACATCACGCGACGAATCTAGCGACAATCCTGGCCCAGTTCGCTGTGTTGCTCAGCGCCATCGGCTCCATCGCGCCGATCGCTCTCGTATTCTCAGGGAATGGTGGTACTCAATTTGCGACCCGTTGATTTCGGACGAGTTTTGCTCCGCGTAAAGAGATTTGGTGCAACTGGGAAGACTGGACAGCCAAAAGAATTGCTGGTGCTCGTGTGATTCACGCATCGCGTCAGTGTCAACAGACACGCTTCGTCAGTGCGTACGACGCCCTGCTGGGTGTCGAGCAAAAAATCGATTATGCAACAACACCGCATCATTGCTACGTGCAGATTCGGTACGCTTTGTTCGAGGGTCGTTCCTGTTGTTGATTGTACTCGCAGGAGTATTATGTTGAGGACAGGCTCTGCACACGTTATTACCACCTCCAACAATGCATTAGTTGTGTACACCACATTACTACTTGTCAGATTAAATATCTGTGGATGAATGGATGAGAAAATATCCAGAGCTATTTAAAACAAAATTTAAACTTACTTTTCGTTCTGACACGCAAGCAAGACCGTCTTCTTCCCTTCTTCTTCTTCCAGCAGAACATCAACATCGACAGGTTATGAGCCCAAGCCTAGCCTTTTGCGATGACTTCCCACGGCTGACGGGAGCCACCAACTTCGACGTTTGGAAGGCCCGCGTATGCGCTGCCCTCGACGGCAAGCACCTCCTCGGCCTCGTCACGTAGAAGAACTACGACGGCATGACCTCCGACGAAGCCAACGAGTCAAGCGACGCAGGCGACATGTCGGACGACGAAGCCCAGCCCAAGGCGGTTGAAGACGAGGACGCTGAGGCGAACTCGACTGCCGAGAGCGACGATGAGCTCAATCCGTAATCGGATTCCGACACGCCTACCGACGCGACGAAGCCTCAAGCTCAAGAACGCTGCATGTTGGCGAAAGGCACGCCGGAATCAGCAGTAACAGCGAGCGAGAAAGCACTTGGTGCCATACCGCCTCCTGCTCTTGCAGCTCCAGCCCCTCAACACACCAACTGCTCGTACTGCGATCGACCATGGCATGACATTCGCCAGTGTCGCGTCCTGCAAAAGGATCTCCGCGATGGAAACGTCAAGGACGGCACGGTGCTTCCAGCGAACTTCGCATTCAAGGTGGCCCAGCCAAATCGCTACCGCCCGTACGATCGAGACTCGTCGCACGACCGCCAATATGGCCGACCGCCTCAAGGGCGAGGCCGCGGACACGGTTCGAACAAGTATGACGTCCGCAACGACGACCGATCCCACGACAAAGGAGGCCGTGGCAACAGAGGTGGCCGAAAGGACTATGATCCGAGCCGTCGCGATCATGGACGCGTGGCCATCATCACCACCGTCAAGCCTGAGATTGGTCTTGCTGCCCAAGTCAGAGATCCGTTCGATCCAATCTGGACGATCGACTCCGCCTGCACTCGCCGCGTCACGCACCAAGCCGAGTGGTTTACGGCTTCGAAACCGGGAGAAGGAACCATCATGGTTGGCGGGAAAAATGAAATCCCCATTGAAGCAACTGGCACTGTCACCTTGCAGTTACCGACTCCAAGGACAAAGCCAAGACGCGGAAGCTCTAGGACGTGCTGTTTGCACCATCTCAACCTGTTCTTCGTCCATGCTGCTGTGAAGCAAGACTTCCGCTTCACGTTCAAACGTACAAGTTGCGCAGTGCAAACGGATCAGCGCTTCAAGATCACTGCGAAGATGGCTGACCATGCGGACTTGTTTCAGTTCAACGCCTTGGCAACGAAGCCTGACAGCGCCATGATTGCTCATCCAGGTATCAACAAAGATATCATGTTGTTGCACAAACGCCTTGGTCACCCTAACATTCGTGTCCTGCAGGCACTGCCTAAGTCCCAAGCTATCCGAGATCTCGACGTTCAAACTGTAGAATCTCGTGTTCCATTCTTTCACGTAATGTTTTTCCTTCCTAATAGAACTGTAGAGCGTGTCAAATTTCCTTTACACAAAGTTCATACGGACATCTGTGGTCCTCTACCAGTGCCTAGCCTATCTGGCAGCGAATACTTCGTTGTGTTCATCGACGACTACTCTCGCTACATGTTCACCCATCCAATGAAAAGACGCAGTGAAGCCTATGTATGACTGCTACGCCAACTCCACGTCCTCCGCAATGGCGCACACACGATAGAATTTTGCCAACACGTGCACGATGCCGAAGAGTATGATAAACTCGGTGCCATTACCTTTGATAAATACGGCACGCACACGCAGTTCACCAATGCGTACACACCCGAGCAAAATGTGTTGCCGAACGACGCATCCGCACCATCATGGAGCGTGTCCGTGCACTGCTGCTTGACGGCAATCACCCGAAAACAACTATGGGCCGAATGCCTTTGTCATGTCACCACACTACTGAACATGGCGCCTAGCTCGACAACGCAAGAGCAAACTGCCTATGAACTATGGCATGACCGTATTCCATCCATGCATTTTCTGAAAGGTTTTGGCTGCGCGGCCTTCGTGCGCATCCACGCCCGCTACCGTGACAAATTTGATCCCCGTGCAAAACGGTGCATGTACGTCGGAATTCCCTCACAGAAGAAGGGCTACCGCCTGCTAGATTTGGACACACACACCATAGTGTACAGCCGAGACGCCACGTTCGATGAAACGACCTTTCCCAAATTGAAAAATCTGACTAGTCCACCAGATACACCAGCACTCCCTTACACAGCGCATTGGCCGGTGTCAGCCCCCACGACACCCCCGCCGCTACAATCACCTGTCCCACATCCGGTGTTACCCTCCGTTGGAGATCTATTTCGGCAAGACTACAAGTTTGTTACCGATCCCAGCACCGCGACCGAATCCCCACCGCCAGCAAAACGACCTCGAACGTATGAGGCACCTACAGCTGAAAATGTCCTCAAACAACCGCCTAGAGTTTGGTATCAGACATTGTCAACCTTCCTCATCAGCCTGGGATGCCATAAGCTCATCAAAGACCAGTGCGTCTTCATGCAGACCCAACACGGATTGACTAGCTATATCGCCGTCTACGTCGATGACTTGCTAATTATAGCACCGACTGTGGCCCTCGTACGTGAAATCAAACCTGCCTTGCACAAACGATTCTCCATGACAGATTTAGGGGAGGTAAACACTTACTCGGGTGGTCGATTAAAAGAAATCGCAAGGAGCGTACGATCTTCATCCATGAGCACAAATACACCATCAAATTGCTCGATAGGTTCCGACACTTGATCAACTACCCAGTCGCGACGCCTTCTGATCCGAGCGTAAAACTGTCAACTACCATGCAACCGAGCACGCCAGCAAAACCCGTATCGTGAGGCGGTAGGCAGTGTGATGTACCCCACACGATCTGACCTTGCCTTCTTCATCCAGAACGTCAGCCAAAATCTTGCTAATCCTGGCCAAGAACACTGGCACGCCGTCATCCGAGGTCTCAAATACCTGGACGGAACAAAACAACTTGGCATCCAGCTCGGCGGTTCAGCAGGAGTGACGCCTATCAACGTTGCTGACCATCTAATGGCGTTTTTTTATGCTGACTATGCTAACGGCCCCGACACAAGACGCTCCGTTGGTGGATACATCACCATGCTAGCTCAAAGCCCTATCTCGTGGCTATCACGGAAACATCGCACTGTCGTACTGTCAACTACAGAAGCAGAGTTCATTGCGTTATGCCATTGCATGCAACATATGATGTTTCCAAAAATGCTGTTGGTTGAAAGAGCTTGGATTCCGAACAACACAACCGCTTATCATCCACGAAGATAATCAAAGCTGCATCAAGCTCKCAAACAACCCTGAGCTTCACGGCAGATCCAAACACATCGATACTCGCTATCACTTTGTGCAAGAGCAAGTTGAACGCAAGAACTTCAACGTTGTCTACTGYAAGACCAACGCCATGACGGCAGACATCYTTACAAAGCCACTCAACAAGTTCGGAGAACTCCGTGACAAGCTAAGACGCTGCAAATTATCTGAACACAGTCAACATTCAGGTTTTTCACTCACAGAGGTTTTCCTTCATATACATTATTGCCTTGAACAACATATCAGTACAAAAATGAACAAACTACTGAGTCATATTTGCATATTTCTCATTATGCCTTCAACTCGACTTTGCGCACCCCCCAGCACCAGATCCACTCGCTGTAGTCCTTGAATGCCATGTCGGTGTCTTCATCGTGGACGAACAAATCACCATCTCGAACAACCAGCACAAAAGCGTGCCCGATAAGACATGCGTTTAAGGAGCCAACAACGTAAAACCGATTGCACCGCTCTGGCGATGTCCACTGGCATGGAGATTCTTCTTCAGCACCTTGAAGAGCACGGTAGAACCATTCACGATGAGCCGGCGAACAAACGGCTACAACATGGTCCAGTTTAACCCGTCGGAAATAGCGACGCTCTTGCCCTTAGGTTCATCGGCAAATTCAGACGCTAGCCTGTCGAACATGGTGCACGGATCACCGGCCAATTGAAGTGCAAGCGTCAAGGCTTCCAGCAAACAGACACCGTTGACGTCTGCGGTGAGCAGCGCTGGCTGAACGCGCGCAATGTAGGCCTCGAAATCATTGTCGATGCCTTGCGCCTTCCACTCGTCAACCTCATTGCAATAGTCAGCGAGTCCCTCGCTGTCTAAATGGGTGCGCGGCTCCCAGGTCTTCTCCATGTGACCTGCAACCGCTCCTTATAGCACCCGGTACTCATAACCGCGAGCCGTATGCCGGCGGTCATAGATCCGCAATATATTGTACCGGCGGTTGTCAACAACCACCGGCACAGGCGCTGTCTTGCGCGAGGCGGCCTGGGCCAAGTTTGCCCCCAGTGGACTTGCGCGCAGTTTGTCTCGTACGTGCCATGGGCAGACTGTCGTTTTATTGGAGAATCTGATCTTCCCAGGCACGCACGGTTTGGGTCCCCTCCAGACCGCCTGTCAGTCACCAGGCAAATTGAAAAGTGAATTCTGACTGAGCCAAAACATTCCGGTTATTCACCGGATGATTTGGTTACCACCACCAGCAGTATTTTCCACCGGTTACTGAGACTGGTCGGTACAGGGCCACCTGGCGCTAATGTGGCGCACACCACTGCCGCCGACCGAACAGCCCCTCCGCGCATGTGCTCCGCGCACGTGCTCCGAGCGCCCAAATCGCTCTGGGAGCCGAGAAAACGCGATTTTTTTGATTTCGTGGGAAGGATAACCCATTTGCTGAAGCCCAAACATGGAACCAAACGTCGACCGGTTTCGTACCGGTACAAGCTGCCACAGGCAGTTTAAAACACAAACCTCTTAAACCTGATGCAGATCCAGGGAAGCTGTTGAGGATAGGCTCTGCACACGTTATTACCACCTCCAACAATGCATTAGTTGTGTACACCACATTACTACTCGTCAGATTAAATATCTGTGGATGAATGGATGAGAAAATATCCAGAGCTATTTAAAACAAAATTTAAACTTACTTTTCGTTCTGACACGCAAGCAAGACCGTCTTCTTCCCTTCTTCTTCTTCCAGCAGAAGCTCAACATCGACGTATCACAAACCGCGTTGTGTCGCATTTTCTTCCCCGCAATTCAGCTTCCAAATGAAGTGCTCAAGATCGATACTGGAGTCCTCAACACGTGGATATGCTTCTGGAACATTAATCGCATCTAGCATATGACACAATTGGCCATCACAAATCGTGACGGTGCTGGGCATCCTCACTGCCAGCGGATTGGCCTCCTCACGGTTGTGTCCAGTTTGAAAATGTATGCTTTTTCTATCCGTCCAAGCTATTCACGTCCGTTCCAGGGCTGCGCTGTGGTGAAGGAGATAGCATAATTATGTGGTTTGTGGCTTCATCAGTTTACCTGCCTGGCGTTGGGATGGCGCTGCCGCTGGCGAAGTGGTTGGTGTGACCCACCCTATGTGTGGCCGTAAAACCAGAGCATTGTTTTTTGGGCAACGAGCGAAGAGCTTGGCGGTATGAGGTCGCGTCTCTCTGAGTCCCACGCCTCAACGAGCGGACAGGAGCTCATTGCGAAGGGGCATGATGTCAAGGGTCACAAAGAGAAGACACCACCGTGGAGGTGCAGGTGCATGATAGGAGTCGTAACTCAGTTCTTATCTACCCAAGCACTACATAAGTCAACGTTGGTCATTCGCAGCTGTGCCTCAGCGTACGAACCTTTGTTGTCAAGAAGGGTATTTTCTTCGTGACAGCGCAAGGTGTCATTCTCGATGAACAGCGGTGACAAGATCGGGTTGATTGGTCGCACCGAATCCGGCGACAGCTCAGTGGCCATGGCTTTCTTTCGAATCCATGAAGTGACCCAAATACACATTATCGTTGATGGTATCGATATCCGACTGCTACCGGCGCGAGACCTGCGCAGACGATTCAACATTTCTCAGTCGCCCGTGGTCTATTCGGTGCGATCGTACTTGGACCCGTTCGACGAGTTCGGCGATGCCACTCTGTGGACAGTGTTGGCGTCAACACCAACAGCTCCCACATCATGAATCCGGCGACCATGGTGGCCGACGATGGCGCGAACTGGAGTGTGGACGAGCGGCAGCTATTATCGCCGGCGCGTGCGTTGTTGCGACCATCTTGCGTGGTTGTGTTGGACGAAGCGTTCTCATCGTTGGAGCCGACCCGCGCCGGTTGCTCCTGATTGAACGCGAGTTCGCGTCGTCGACGGTGATTTTGATCACGCATCGGATGGATCAAGTGCTGCATTTCGAGCGCATTATGCTGCTGGATGGCGGTCGCGTGGTGGAAATAGGAGGCGTGGAAGAACTGCTATCGAATCCGGACCGCACGTTTTTCGAGATGTTGGAGACAGCACCACTGAAAACCTCTGGAACTTTAAGGAGGATCTGTGAACCACGTGTTGAATGGTATGTTGATGCAAAGATAACGCTTGATTAGAGTTCTAGCAGGATGCTATTGGCCCCGGCGCTGTCGCATTACGCTCGATGCGCCAAGATATTTTGTACAAAACGTTTGATCATATGCGCGACATTCCCATCGGTCAACCCCAATTATCTTCACCTACATACTTATATATGTACCGTCATGACCCGAAATTGTGATGGTGGCGACGTACTCTTTCAGTGCTTGGCGGTGTGTATCCTTTTGTTTGAAATGAGTGCTCTTCTTCCACGATCTTGAGGCAAAGCCACTAGGTTTGAAACATACATTTTAGGGTTTACATACATTGTATAAAATTGAACGCACTAGCGTTGAATCACAATAGGCTATCTCTGGTCAATCTGGTGAGCCTTGCCTGAACCTCGAAATCGGTATTGTTCCATGGCTTAGATTACGGTTGGAGAGGCAACGTGCTTGCCCACTGCCTTCCCAGCCCGCCAGCAAGTCGAAGATTGCCGTGGTGGTTATCTTCAGCCTGCTGGTGGTTCGTGCACAGTGTGTGAAACAACTCAGTGCCATCAGTGAAATCTGGGCGTGGAGAGCCTCAAGGGATGCGTGTATTCGCGTTGAGATAGAACGCCACTGCGGCCACAGCCACGCAACAACAAGAGAATAGTGTGATAAAGCGATCGCATCAGCTCGGTGTTTCCAGCATGTGTTGAAGCTACGAAGTAATATCAAGCCTGTGAAGGAGCTGCCAAGTCGTGCTTCCAGTCGTTTTCACACGCAACACGCGTGAAACAAGCTCCCCCACCTTGGTTATCACCTACGACGACATGTTACCGTTGGTGGAAAAGTGTTACCAGCCGAGACCAAGGATGCACAAAGGCAAAAAGCGTGTACATGTGCTGCCAAGTGTTTGCAAGTGTTGTTTCCATGTGGGATCATCGGGGTCAAGCGCTATGTGAAGATTACCGAAGTTGGGTTGAGTCACTCCCCAGTAACAAGTCAGAGTTAGTCTTCCATGGTACATGAGTCGTACTACATGGTAGATAACGTTCTGTTCTCAAGTGCTGCCCTCGGCAACGATCCAAGCGGCAGTACTTGTCTTGTTTTCATCCACCACTGGAAACAGTGTGGTTTTTCAGGAAACGGGGCAGTGGCCGATAACGTTACCGTGTTTCCAAAAAACACCGGAAACGTAGAAAGATTTAATTTCTTCGAAAACCTCGAAGAGACGCGGCGATCGTTTGGGACCACAAGGACGGTGGGTGTTCAGAGCCATCCAGGGCGTATCTTAGGGACATTTTATATCTTAGGAACAGTGGGTTGCCCACAGGGGCTCTCCGCCTTTACAATCTTTTATGCCAGTGTGCGTTTTGCCTTGTTCAGCGTAAGTGCCCTCGTAGCTGCATGGCTTAAGCCCAGACACTGCATTGTTGCTGTTGTCGAGTAAGAGCCTGCCGTTTGGTGAGGCCAAGCAGAGGTGGGGTGTAGTTTGTGTTTCCGTCGCCCCCACTGGTCATTGCTGTGTTTGTATTGGTTTGGAGTGCCCGTGGACAGCAATCTATATTCAGTACTCTGCGATACCAGCCTGTGATTGCTGTGTTATCGTATTGAGGAAGGCGTTATAGGAGCTTGAGGTCGTGATTACCTCGTCCTGTGCCATAAAGACTAAGGGTTGACGGCTTAACTCACCCAGCGCCGAGCTTATCGCCGATTTTCCGCGATAAGCATTTTCTATTGCTACTTTGGGAGCCTCGGAATTAACTTAACCGCGGGTCAGCCAATCAAATTCGTATGTGATGGCTTGAAGCCTAACCACGATTCTCAATGATAAGTGAGATCAGCCCTCTGATTGGCCAAGTCTACTCACGAATTGCTTGGTCGGTGATCACTAATTCGTGGCTGGAGCAGTTGTCAAGAAATAACGGGAGTGCTTGCAATGCCCCTGGCGGGATTGTTGTGGGAACACGGCCAGTCAATTCCAATTCCGTTACCCCGCAGGAACCAACAAGCCACGAAGCAAACATGTCCGACGAGTATGTCATTGAGCGCATTGTTGGCGTGAAGAGAGTGAAGCAAGGAAGGAAGCGCCACTTCACCGAGTACCAAGTGAAGTAGGAGGGCTATGATGAGCTGACGTGGGAGCACGCTTCCAATCTCACGAACAGCCAGTCGAAGCTCGACGAGTTCCTGGCGCAACAAGCTCGCGTGACCACATCACGGGCACCATGCCCAGTCGCTGATGCGTCCGCCGAAGAGCTGACCGAAAGCACCGGTTCCGTGCCGGCGAACGACAACGAAAACACGGTCGCTGATGCGTCCGCCGAAGAGCTGACCGAAAGCACCGGTTCCGCGCCGGCGAACGACAACGAAAACACGGTCGCTGATGCGTCCGCCGAAGNGGTCGCTGATGCGTCCGCCGAAGAGCTGACCGAAAGCACCGGTTCCGCGCCGGCGAACGACAACGAAAACACGGTCGCTGATGCGTCCGCCGAAGCGCTGACCGAAAGCACCAGTCCCGCGCCGGCACACGACAAAAGAATCACCAGTGGCGAAGACGTGGTACCGGAGGATGACTGGTTTTCGATGGACGGAGAACCAGTGCCAAGTCCTGCGCCGGCCGACGGCGACTTCGCATTCGAAGATGAAACCAGCACAATGCAAGCAGGATCCAGCGCAAACGAAGCGTTCTCGTCCCGCGTTTCGTCCAGTGGTCGAGACATTGCAGCGCACATTTCTGCAAGGCCTCAAAATTGGACGGTGGGTCACGTTCGACGAGATGGTGATTCCGTCGAGAAGCGCTCGGAACACGGTGCCCATTTTCCTCAAGAACAAGCCGCACAAGTATGGCACCAAGCTTTTTGCGACGTGCTGCGGTGGGACGAACTATTGCGTCCGCATCGAAGTGTACTGCGGCGCGCGACAATATGCCAGCTACGTCGACACGCTCAGTGGACCAGCGGCGGTGATCCACAACCTGAAGGCGCTCTGGCCACCGCACAAGATTGACAGATCTCAAATGCGCGTCGTTGTGACTGACCGCGAGTACTCGTGCGTGTCACTTGCAGTTCGATTATTTGCCATGGGGTTCTGCAACATCGGCACTGTCACGCCAGCACGCCTCGGGTTCCCCAAAGATCTCAAGTATCCATTCAAGACCGTTCCCAAGTGTCTGGACGGGCAGCGTGGATTGACACGATTGCAGAGATCGCTCGCGTTCCCAAATCTATACGCCTGCAGTTGCATTGACAACAAGCCAGTGTATTTCCTCGCTTGTGGTGCATCCACGCTCAAGACTTCCAACGAAAAGAATGGCTTGAGCGTCGACGTCGGCTGCCCAGCGTTTGTGTCCGATTACAACAAGTACATGAACGGCGTAGACGCGCAAGACCAGCTCCGTTTACAGCGTTACTGGGTTCAACGAGCTCTGCGGGCGAAGAAGTACTATATGACGCTATTCTTCGGGCTTTTAGACATGGCGGTCGTGAACGCGTACATTATGCACTGCCAGTACTGCAAGTCGATGAGCCAGACGCCAATGACGCACGCTGAATTCCGGACACGGTTGCATGAGCTAATGCTAAGATTCACATCTCCTGTGCTGTTCTTGTTGGCCGCATACGTCATTTGCAGTGCAAAATTTTATAAATATGCGTGAGTTCGGAGGCGTAAATCTTAGGTGCGCTGGCAGTAATTTGCTGGGAAAGTAAATCAGAGCCTTGATATGAACGAATATGATTGGTCGAGCTTATCATGAAAATCGTCGATAAGAATGCAAGGTTTTTTCTTATCGACGGTTTTCCACGTTAAGGCGCTTGGTGGGTTAAGTGCCTGACCTTGGCAATTTATATTCAGTACTCTGCGATACCAGCCTGTGATTGCTGTGTTATCGTGTTGAGGAAGGCGTAATAGTGGCTTGACGTCGTGATTACCTCGTCCCGTGCCATAAAGTCTAAGGGTTGACGGCTTAAGTGCCTGACCTAAGCATGTACCGGTGGCAGTTGACCCAGTCTATCCTTCCCGGTACGTTTACGATCAGAGGATTGCTTGCGTATCCCCCTCTGAGTGTATTGAGTGAATCTTATAAGGACGCGCTCCCAGCTCCGATCCAAGGATCGAATTTCTGGGAGGTCCCAACCGAGACCTCATAACCCCCGTGGTTACTGTGTCTTGTCCACAATCGTTCGGAGTACTGCTCTGTTACGATACGACAATAGAGACAACCCACTTCCGTACTTTACAATCACTTCGGCACTTGCCAACGAAATCAGACATGTGGCTTGAGCATCTGAAGCCCAGCCGATCGACCAGATGCTTGCCGATCGGCCAAGGCCAAAATGAGCAGCTGAGAGACGATTTTTGGTTCTTTACATCGTCTATAATTTTGGGTCCGGATAGTTAGTTGATTAGGCTGTACATGAACAAAACGCAGCATCATTTCCGAAAATACCACGAAGCAGCAAAATCACCATACGAGCCGTACCTTTTGCAACCATGCCAAGAATTTCTACGACAGATGCTCACGCAGCCGAGGCCGATGAAGTTGAGCAATGCAGATGATGATGCACCGTCGTGCCGAGCATGACGCCGACCTCAACCAGTACCCCAACATTGCAACACGCAAAGTCGCGTGTTGTGCCTGCACGGCACCACAAGGAGTGAAACAAGTCGATCGAGAATCGACTCCTTCGATTGAGGGAGGAGCGGGAAGAGGATGCTGGCGCCAAGAGGATCCAAACGGCCTTCGCGAGCGTAGCAAACTGCGCAAGCCAAAGCGGTACGTGATAAATATGGCTGCTCGAGTGCTCAACCAGAACGGCAAGCCAATCCTCGCATCGCAAGTGAAATTGCCCCGCAACCATCATGAGGCAATGAGGTCCAAGTTTRCTGACCTGTGGCGCATGGCTCAGTTGGAAGAGCTCGCGGCATTGAAATCCAGAGGTGTTCTCCATGCACTTCCTGAGCGCGAGATGCCCGCCAATTCAAACGCCATCAGGACCATGTGGGTGTGGGCTGTCAAGTCGGATCAGTTTGGGTATGTTGTCCGGCTGAAGGCGCGACTCGTGACTCTTGGCAACTACCAGAGGGCTGGCATTGATTTCGAGGACACGTTCGCCCCCGTGGCACGGACGTCAACGTTCCGTATGGTGCTTGGTTTGGCGGCGCTTATCGATCGGGTTGTGTGCGGCGGCGACGTGAACACCGCGTACCTCAATGCAACTCTCAAGATCCCCCAGTACGTTCGCTAGATCGCTTGAATCCCTTGTGAGATCGACGGTCATGTCTATGTTGTGCGCAAGGCTGTCTTTTGACGGATTATTTCGGCATGGAGGTCAGTCGGACCGACGAAGAAATATTTGTTGGCCAGCCAAAGTACGTGCGTGAGATTCTCGACAAGTACGGGTACACGCATGCCCACAAAACTGGCAATTCAATGGAAACGAACATGCGGTTGGTCGGCGACACCAGCTTCGATTACCGTGGCGCTGTCGGCATGCGTATGTACTTGGCGACATCGACCCTGAGCACTGGTGGTCGCCGGTGGTGCAGTGTCCTGGATATCGAAGCGCCAACCGATCATTGCCCTCTCGACTGCCAAGGCGGAATACATCGCTGCATGCGAGGCAGCAATGAAGGCAAGCGGACAGTGCAACATCCTTAGCGAGAACCTTCCGATGTTCAAGATAAAGTCAACGCTCGGGATCGACAGTCAGTCAGCGAGGGCGATGGCAGCAAACCCGACGTATCGCAGACACACCAGGCACATCGAACTTCGTTCGCATTATGTGCGTGAGCAAGTGCAGCGCGCTCGAGCTCTACAAAGTGATTAGCGATGAGAACCCAGCTGACGCATTTACGAAGGCGTTGAACAAGCTGCGATTTTACGCGACTTATGGAGCAAGTTGGTGTTGGTGACGCACAGGTGTTGGCGAAACGCGGTGCTGGCTATCTGGACGTGGCAAGCGGCGTTACTCGCAGTGGTCGAAGTGAGCACTTCGAGGACGGAGTGTTGGAATGAGCATTGGTATCGGTATGATACGTTTTTGCCCTGGTACAGAATCATATCCCTCACGTGGTTGCGTGTGAATGCATTCTTTAAATAATCAAATATTTTTAGAGAGAGAGAAACTAAGGTATATTTCGCCTGTGAAGGCCTAATCCCCCCCAGCAGATCGCTATAATGTCGACCGGGTTGCGCTAATTCGTAGGTCCGCCCAATGGCCTACATCGGAGGCCATGTGGCGACTGACTTGATGATAGAGTGCCGTGTATGGATGCGTCGAGGACGACGTGGCGCAGTGATCCATGGCCCTGTTGGCCGCGGTATTCGCCATTTTGTTGAATTCACGAACATGATGGTTCCAGGTGGCGCTGGAAATCGAGTCAAGCGCGTCAACCGTGGCT
>NSDO01000043.1:261317-284086 GCA_002286825.1 Lagenidium giganteum | reverse complement strand
TCGAACTAGTTTTCAACCGACTTCTTTCAAGCGAGATTTTGACAGACCTCGGTCGATTTGCAGGGAAAGTGGCTCAATCGATAGCTCTTGATCTGGCGGTTATCGTGGTGTGCTCAGATCGTTTTCGGACTTATGTAGATAAGACTAGTTGTGTTTTCCGCAGTCTCATTTGTTCTATGGATTAAATGCAAACGACAAGACTAAAGGCGGCCCCGGCTTGCCCGGGGCCCACAACTTGTTGAAAACATAACTCCACTGTGTGGATCCAGGTTCAAGGGCTGCTAAATTGTCGCACTGGTACGCACACATGATGAGTACGACGTCGAAGAACCGGGCGTCTTGAGACGCGATCATCGTGCGTGTGAGGTCATCGGTGCTGTCGATCCACAGCAAGTCGTGGTTGAACTGGTTCGTCGGGTATGTCATCTGGATTTTTTTAATGTGCCCCGTGAGTGCTTGAGGTTGCGTGGCTGATCATCTTGGTGTTGACGTAGCTGGTGAAGTTCTTTCGGCTGCAGGGTGCTGGGAGTCGATGATCCGCCGGGGATCAGCGCACAATAATCGTTGAAAGTCACAGCAGCCCATACCAAGGAAAGAACGACATATGAAGCCGAATGACCAATGGCACCGGACTTTCCCAGCTACCAAGCGAGGTATCGTCGAGACTAATCGGCATTCGCAAGGCGGTGAGCAAGAGCTGTCGCCGTCTGCACGAGACCAGGGAAGGCATGGTCAATATAGGGTCGTGAGCGCTTCAAGGGCATGTTGCTCGACGTGACATCGCGAGTGAGGAATACTTACGCTTTAGGCAGCATTAGCTCATGTTATTGTGAAGAACGGTTGCTTCAAGGAAGCACGATCAACACCACTCGACCGCAATCCGTTAACTTCGGCTGTCGGAAGTAGATGTCGATGCAGTATCCGGATGACGTGTATAGCAGGGAGTTTCTGCTGAGCCACGTTTAGCTCTTTGGGCTGCGACGATAGCCCAGTTCCTCAGCCAGTAGCGTCAGAAACATCGACGGTATTGCACGGTGTACTACAGGTAATGCCTGAATGGCTTGGTGCAATGCCACCACCAACATCAACGAGGGATCTACTTCCGCTCCAAGCACTCACAACCATAGCAACGCCACATGTCCGCAAGCACCAGCTACTTGAGCAATGGCTCCGAGAACATCGGCATGCCACGACAGTCAACCTCGATCGTGTCTTCCCATTCTCTATCAACCGCACTTTCTTGTTCATGTTCTCCATCGTGCTCTTTGTTTCCGACGTTGTTCGTGGTGGTCTCGCGAAGCGAGACTTTCCCGACAAGTATGTGAGAGTCGACCCTTCCATCTTCATGCAGTACGGTCCCCTGGGTTACCCAGTGCAGTCCAGCAACTCATCCCAAACCAACTCGAATCAACATTCGCGCTGGGAATACAAGTACGACACGACTTCCGTCGGCATGCGCGCTGTGGCTTCATTCTTCAATCTCTCCGCGTGGCCACCATGCATGCTCTATCGGTCGCACTGCTCCAACGACACCATCGGGTTCCAGACCATATTCCACATGCTGGACAGCGTGGTCGACGCGATCGCGCGATCCAGCTCAGGCGCCGTCACACGCCAACACCGGAGCGCGGTCGACCCACTGTCGCTCACAATGCGGCATACGTACTGGTGGATCGATCGGCTTCACCACTACGTCGCCCCGCAGATCTTCCAGAGTCCACTGCTTCGAACCACGCGTTCGCTTTACTTCAACACGAGCGCGCTCCTGTTCCACCTCCAACGAGGCTTCTGCGCCATGCCCAGGCGCTCCCGTCCGTACGCGTGTGCTGACGTGTGGGTCAACTGGCGCCGCGTGCGAGTACTGCGCGACCCTCCCGAGTACTCCGGCGATGTGTTCACCGACGCGCGCATCAAGCTCCGAGCCTTCCAGACCACCTATCCGACGAAACAGTTCACCCACGACTTRCTACTGATCGAYAGCACYGATGACCTCACACGCACGATGATGGCGKCTCAAGGCGCCCGSTAYTTYGACGTCGTACTGATCATGCGTGCGCGCCAGTGCGATGCCGTGACTGGCCAGTGCTCCACGGTCGCCATCCAGGATTACCGCTACGAAGGCGGAGTCAACGCCACCAATCTCTTCGACTGGTWCGTCATCGTCGCCACGCTGCGCCTGGTGGGTCAGCTCTACGTGTGGGTGCGTTTGGCTCTGCTCTGGGGCGGCTGCTACGTCGCGCGCAGCAGYGAGTCGGAATTCCAGCGCTCGAGCGGCCTTGCACGTCTGCTCATTGCAACGCGTACGATGTTGATGATCCCGAGCCAAGTGCTTATCTACGGCAGTCTGTTTCCAATCACGTGCTACACGTTGGCGCACTGGATCGACTCGCCGGCGATTCACGACTTCATTGCTGACCAGTACCGCGCTCTGCCAATCAATCTCAACATCGATCCAGTGCAGTTCATGCGCACGAGCACGATGCTCATGCGCAACGTTTGGCCACTGGCGATTGTGATCCACCTTCTCATCCTGCAGCGCACAGCACATTGCTGGTCGTGGAGCAGCGGCATCGTTGGTATCAGCGAGTTCTGGATCAGCATCACGTCTGCACTCACCACAGTCGCGCACTACCGCCTGCTGTCGATTCGTAACTCGAACGTCATGAGCGTCCACGCAGTCGCCGACAACAACGACGTCGCGATGCTGCGAGCTCGTCGGTATCGCTACCTTGACGGCATCGACTCGGGTCAGAGCATCGATTTTAAGATGCTTCTGGTGGCCCTTCCAACCGTATCCGTGCTTATGGCATTGCTCGGTCTTGTACTACGTGTTTGCGCCCACCAGAAGCACGCTCAAACTCGTCTGTACTCGCGAACTTTTGTGTCGTACGCTGGTGGCGAACTATGGCCCCTGGATGCACTGGCAGTCACATGGAACAGCAGCGTCATCACCACGGACACGCATCGACGTACACGTGCAACGAAAGTTGCAGATGTGTCGCTCTGCAGTGCCACGAAGTGCCAGAACGAACTGTCACAGCCAGACGATCGTGCGCATGATGCGCACGCTCTCATCTTGGTGATGAACCTGTGCATGCTGACCGACCCTTTCTCGTTCTGGCGAGCCCGCCTATGGTGTGGCGTGGACGTAGCGCTTGTCAAGTCGCAGCTGACTGGTCAGACACACATGCTGCCAGTGAGGGCGCTTCGGTCGCCGGACGCATACTCAAACGTCGTGTGGGACACCATGGAGGTGGTTGTGGTAGTCAATTCGCGCGATGTGTCCTGAAGCGATTTGCTTCGGTGCGGATGAGTGTGAGCATGAAATTGAACCGTGGCGACTCGACTGCGAGAGAATACGTGTACAAGAATCACAAGCCGTATGAGGGTGGTTGTTGTCTCTCACAATTTCTGCAAGTATGACGATCTCTGTTTAGATGCAAATCAACCTAGGATGGTTGTATATACGTTAAGTATTCATCCACTTAATCGAGACCTAGGTACCATAATGAACGCCCAACCTGCAAACGCTGAAATAGCACTATCTAAAGCTAAACTATGTGGACCACACCACCAATGACAACTGGGGGTGAACCCTTCAATGGTTTGTTGGGTTGTTGTGGCTTCAATGGCTTCACCCTCTGTTTACAGAGTCCAGCGATGGACTCACGACTTAACCTCAGGACCAACATTTTCCTCCACTGATCACTTCACGTTATCAGCACTGAGTCTTCTGCTGAGCCAACCCGCGCCAAGCCGAACCAAGCTCTGCTCAAGCCGAACCAAGCCAACACAGCGCGCCAAACCGAACCAAGCTCTGCCCAAGCCGAGCCAACCCCTGTTTCAGCCAGTGTTTGCCGGCTCGCTCGCCCAGCTCGTCCCGTGCGTGAGCTATTCACTGAGCCGCTGCTCCAAGCCACGGAGCGCTGCCAAAACCAACCGGCCGCCAATCCACTGCACGAACGCGCCACCGTCCATCAGCCGAATCGGTGCTCAACTGAGCGAGGTGCTCAGACCTCCGCGCAACTCGACCGGTCCCCTGCGATCCTACTCAGCAAGAAACTCCCTTCCTTGGACGGTTAGTATTGTCCACACACTTCGTGCTCGCATTCTACTTGCGTGTGGATACGGACCTGAGCTCCGACCCCTGGTGGTGATCACATCCCAGCGGTGTAGAAATCTTGCTAGGCTTTCGCACGCTTCGGCCTCCCTGTCGAGTTGAAGACCACCTGCAAATAATTGTAACGGATCCATAGCCTGTCGATTAAGTTCGTGAAAGGATCCCATTCCGGCATTGTATGGTTGGAGAAACAAACTATATTGTTTGGGCGCTCGAATCGAAGAATTACTTGTGTACGACAGTTTAGCAAGCACGATTGAGCCAACCTTCGTCGTACCGACCGGTAATTCAGCACAAGACGCGACGAAGCACAAGAATGCTGCCAGAGCCGTCGGCTTGCTCCTTAAGCACCTGTACAAGGATCTGAAGTTCAGTTACTGCGAAGAGACAAACCTTTCCGTGATTTGGACAAGTCTCTAGCTACGCTTCGACACAGACAGGCAACCGGCTCTGCTGCCTTTGCTGAACGAAGAGTGGAGCAGATCTTTCTATGTTTCCGGTGTTTTTCGGAAACACGGTAACGTTATCGGTCACTGCCCCGTTTCCGGAAAAACCACACTGTTTCCAGTGGTGGATGAAAACAAGACAAGTACTGCCGCTTGGATCGTTGCCAAGGGCAGCACTTGAGAACAGAACGTTATCTACCATGTAGTACTACTCATGTACTACTATGGAAGACTAACTCTGACTTGTTACTGGGGAGTGACTCAACCCAACTTCGGTAATCTTCACACAGCGCTTGACCCCGACGATCCCACATGGAAACAACACTTGCAAACACTTGGCAACACATGTACACGCTTGTTGCATTCGGGCATTCTTGGTCTCGGCTGGTAACACTTTCCCACCATCGGGAACATGTCGTAAGTGGTAACCAAGGTGGGGGAGCTTGTTCCACGCGTGTTGCGTGTGAAAACGACGGGAAAGACGACTTGGCAGCTCTTCCACAGGCTTGATATTACTTCGTGGCTTCAACACATGCTGGAAACAGCGAGCTGGTGCGATCGCTTTATCACAATACTTCGACAAGACAGAGGCAGGTACGTTGTTGGAGATCAAGTTCACTCCCTTGTCAATAGCCGCTCTTGTTCTTCCGTCCCGTTTAACGTGCCCTCAGCTTAGGCACGGGGGGTTGATGAGAGTCTTCCGCTTCCTGTCGCGCTCGCCGCTTTGCCTTGCCTCCTGCGGTGGGCTCAGGTCTCATGGAGGGGGTGAGGGATTCCTCTGGTTGCGGGAAAGTTTGGCCCTGATTGATCTGTTTACTCTTGGGCCGCTCACCTGTCAACTAGGAGAGGTTGTTGTTAGGGTAAATGTACCAAAATATATGTACTGTACCAACTACCAAAAGTATAATATCGTATTTACCCACTCTTACGATCGCTCCACATCGAGGATCTCGCGGGGATCTTCCCGCATCAATTTGTCACACTACGGTAGGTTTGCACTCGCCCTGGTATGCGATCGAAAACTTGATCGCTAATTACTTAGACATCTGTTGATTACTTTGACATCCTTGTTCAGTGGATGAGAGACTGAACCCGTGCAATGAGCACGTCATCACCCTCGATACCTCCGCCGATCTCCAAAAGGCGAGCAGCCCAGCACATGGCATGCGAGGACACCCGCAGGTTTGTGTGGAGGTGATATGCCTTGAAGTGCGCCCACAGCTGACTTCTGTTAATGCAGCTTCCAACAATCTGGATCCGCAAGCCGCGCAATGACTGGAAGTATTTGACGGATATCTCCACCGAGAAGAACCGCCTTCCCTCATACGGCTTGAGCACTAGGCTAGGATGTTGAACACGGAGTATATCGCACAAACTGCTGTCGATTGCTTCAAAAATATGCCGATACATCATAGGAACTTCATCAATAACGATCAGTTCTACGCTTGCGAGGTACTTGGCATGATTTGATTCGACTTCGATGGCTCATGTGGAGATGGCGTCGATGGGAATCGGAATCGTGAACACAGACTGCGCCGTTCGGCCTCCTTCAAGCAAGAGAAAAGCTATTCCGCTCGACGCGGTTGCCACGATCACTTTCTGAGACGCTCGAAATTGGGCGATGAACGTAGGCGAATGTCTTGCCTGTGCCACGTGGACCATTCAGAAAGAAACATGATGACTCACGTTCGGAAGGGCGGAGAATAACATCAAGCACAGCATCGTAAACACGTTCTTGCTCGGCATTGAGTTTCCCATGCAAGTCTTCTGCGATGAGGATTCGTTGCAATGGATGGTCTCGTTCAAGCTGGTGGTTAAGCATCAATCCCATCATATATCGCTGGAAGGAAATCAAAGGCGTCCAGTCTGGAGTTGTTGGCAACCAAAAATCGCGTCAAGAGACCGAAGCAAATGTTGCGAGCCAGGTGTGCGTCTCCATTTGTCAATGCCAAATAGTCTTCCGCCAAATGCATCTCGAACGTGTCGATCAGAATCCGCGGCTCCGACTCTTCACAAGACATCAACATCATCGCAAAACGTTCGCGTATTTGTTTTGGATGTGAAGACGTGACGGCATACGGTACGTCTTGCTTCTTTTTATTTCGAAGCCCTTGGCCGGTATGCTTCATCATGAAATGCTGGGTAAGCATTCGATGCACATCTGCCGAACAATAACCGTCCAAAAGCGCCCCAATACCACGATCCACGTATTCTAGCTTTGCTTTGGCGTGTTTTTCACGACGCAAGCTACCCAGCAATGCTTCGACAACTGCATTGCGTGGGTGACTAGCGCTGTTCATTCCCATGGCATGCTGGACGTTATATAGGTCGGTGATTGCCGACACGTACATCTCGACAGTTGCAAGGCAAATCTTCCAAGCGGCGTGCTTACGGCGGTCGTCACGCTCGAGAACTTGGTCATGCAAGAAGATATTTAGTTTGGCAGCAGTAACTTGATGCCCCGAGTCAAACCGGCGGGTATCATACGAGGCTTTGAACTCTTGCTGTTTTTGTGCATATGCGTTCACGGTGTTCCGACGCCTGGCCCTGAGAGAGCGATTCAACGTCACATTCACGCACTCTTCCAACTCCACTTGAAGTATCGGCGGCTCAGCATGGCTGGCTCTTCATTTCACCTTCTGTAAGCTTGGATAGTGCCACCAGCGCCAAATAGTGACGATGTTGTTATCTTCGTCCAGGAGATACTGCCACAACAGCAAACCCAGCCCCCAGTCAGACAAGCTCTCATCACACTTGTAACAGTCATGCATTCGTCAGAGTGTGTTGGTCGTGAATGTCGGTCGTTTGTTCGAGTTCGATTTCTACAACTCGTTCAGTTTTTAGAGGGGGAAATCTCAGTTTTGTTTACTTCTGACGCGTGCATTTTCGTTTGCGTGGGAACGTTCCGATGCGGGATGGCAACGTTCCGATGCCACGGCGTGGGATGGCAACTGGGTACGGCACCATTCCCAATGGCAACGCGCCGGACGCTGCTGAGCACCAGAACCACCCAGAGAGCGCGTGCTCGTGGGTCGAATGGCTGCTTGTGCTATTCCACGAGCAACTTCTCTGCGCTGACTGCCCACACAGCGATGGATGGGCCATCACGCGGTTGTTCACACGCCAGTACATCCGCAACGAGTCATTAGAACAGATTGCGCCACTGCCAATGACACAGCGGAGCCACCAGACACGGAGCGGCATTGTAGAGCTACTGCAGACGTCGAATGGGCTCATTCACGCGATTTGGCGGCTGAATCGCGCTGGTTTCATCCGCAGCTCAGCGTGGGCGGCGGCAAGCGTTGGTTGCGCGGCGCTGAATGCTATCGCCGTGGTGACGCTCCTTCGCCTGCTGCAAGAACAAACACGGACGTCGTGGTGGCCAGTCTATGGCGTGGTCGCGCTGCTGTTTGTGACGGAAGTTGTATTGGCCATTGCCACGAAGCACATGGTTTTGGAGCGGACCAAGGCAAGGACGATGATCAGCGGTGGACTTCAGTCGCTGGTGATGAGATGTGCTTTGCGTGGCAGCTATGACTCTGATGACACTGTCAGCAATAGCGACAAAACACTGCTTGTCTGGGTCCGAGAGATGGCAACGCACGTTCGCTGTGTTGTACAGCTCACCCACGTACCATCGGTTGCGACAACGATGATCACCACCATCTGCAAGTGTTTGGTGCTAGAATACTTGGTGGCTCCGACTGTCGGGATTGCCACCGTCTTGGTCTGTGCTGTGGTGAATGGATGCGTCGGACTGATCACAGTCATACAATTCAGATTGTCCGCTCCGTGGGCCAAAGCGCATGCCCAAACGCTGCGATCGCTGTTTGAATACATCAAATGGGCGCTGCCTGTCAAGCTGTACGCATGGGAATCGAAACTGCTCGATCGAGTACAAGCGTCACGTCGGAAAGAGGATGTTGCTCGGTATTGGTTGCTGACTGCGTCTTCGATCCGGGAAAGTTGCGCTTGGAGCGTCCACTTCTTGTGCGTGGGATTGATCTACGTCGTGTGTAAGTCGAAATGTCTCCGCTGTTGGTGTTCTCCGTTCCATTATGTACCATGCGTTTCGGTGGCGCGCTAAACGGCTCGTTCAAGTTATTTACACTGATTCCTGAAGTGCGCGCTTCTAGCAAAGCCCTCCAACAGGTCTTTGATGGGCGTTTGGCCAGCGACCAGCTGCAGACAAGTGAAGACGGCGAAGTCGCTCTGACCAGTATCACAGTCATGTGCGACAAAACACCGCTGCTTCTCAACGTGACGCTCACAATCCATCCTGGCGAACTTACCATTCTGCATGGGCCCGCTGGATCTGGCAAGTCCACGCTGCTACAAACCATCCTTGGCGAGCGCACGGTGCAAGCTGGCCATGTATCGAGACCCCGCGACATCAAGATCGCTTACTGTGCTCAAGAGCATTGGCTCCAGGCGATGACCATCCGCGACAACGTTTTGTTCGGGATGGATTTCGAGGTAAATAAGTATCGCGCTGTGCTGGATGCGTGCGGTCTGCTGGAGGATTTGAGTGCTATGTCGATGGGAGACCAAACCGTCGTGGGACGTCAAGGCGCCAACCTATCAGGCGGTCAGAAGGCTCGCGTGGCGTTGGCGCGTGCGTGTTACGCCGATGCCGACCTATACTTGTTGGACTGCACACTCGACAATGTGGACCCGATCGTGCAACTGGAAGTGTTTGACAAGTGTGTGCGCAAGCTGCTGCGAAACAAGACGGTGGTGTTGGTGACACACAATCCAGAGTTGATTTCGTCTCGTTGGGTGGATCGTGTATGGGAACTCCACGGTGGTTGTGTGCGTGAAACCCGAGGGCGTGGCCGTGATGGTCAATCGGAAAGTCGACGCGCGCGATTTGGATCGTGGCCAAGCGAAGACACGTCGAGCTTAGCGGTGTCTTTCTTCGCCAAAGAAGATTACTGTCTCGCAGCACGAGCAGAAGAAATCCAGTCACCGTGGAATATGGAGGATGAAGACTCGAGGCACGATTGGACGATGTTAAAAAACGTCATGTTTGGGACTTCGAGTGATGCATTGAAGTCATCCATGGTTGTCGCGCTGGTGGTGGTGGTCAGTGTCCTTATTGCCTTGTCGCTTCAATGGATGGGAATCAATGTTGTAGATTCCACAGACCAATCTGAGGCGATTGTGTATTGCGCTCTTGTTCTGGGCGCGGCAGCAGTTTTGGTCGTAGTCAGTGCGCTAGTTGCGTCGGTCGTGACAACATTTTCAGCCAACCTGTTCTCCAACTTGTCATCGAGTGTGATTGCAGCGACTCCGGGCTTCTTCGAGTACATCCAAATTGGCGAGTTGACGCATCGCTTGTGGTGGGACGACGGAGATGTGGCCTGGCACGCGTCCTTTCACGTGTTTGCGACAAAGCTGGCAACTCTTTTGGCCCAGTTCGCGGTGCTAGGTTATGCTATGGGCTGGTGTACATTGCTAGCGCTTCCACTCACGACAGAATGGTGGCACTTGGTGTGCGATCCACTGATATCGGATGAGTTCGTTCTGCACAAAGCCATTCGATCTCGGCTGGAAGATTGGACTGCCGAAACAATTGCCGGTGCCCTTGTCATTCGTGCGATGGGTGCCAATCAACAAGCACGCTTCATCAGTGATCACAATTCCCTACTGGATGTGGACAACAAGCTCATCTATGCGCACATTGCTCACAACTCCTACGTACTGATTCGCTACGCTTTTTTTCGGGCATCGTATCTTCTGCTGGTTGTGGCGGCTTCGTTCCAATATGGGTTGTCACCAAGCGCATTATGCTTGGTTTTCTTCCTTGCTGTTCAAATTCCGATCGAGCTTGTTTTAGTGGACACTGGCATTCTCAACATCCGCTCACAAATGTGGAACCTTGATCGCATCCAGCACGTGACGAAATTGGCCATCGCAAATCGTGACGGTGCTGCGGCATGCTCAGTTGTGGCGCCACCATACTGGCCATCATGTGGTTGTGTCCAGTTTGAAAATGTTTGCTTCTCCTATCCGTCCAAGCTATTCACATCTGTCCCAGTGCTGCGCAATGTGTCTTTCGTGATAAGTCGTGGCGACAAGATTGGGTTGGTTGGCCGCACAGGCTCCGGCAAGAGCTCTGTGGCCATGGCTCTCTTTCGGATACACGAGGTGACCCAAGGACGCATCGTGGTGGATGGTATCGATATCCGGTTGATACCAGTGCGAGACCTGCGCAGCCGCCTGAACATTGTTCCTCAGTCGCCCGTGTTCTATCGCTGCTCGGTGCGATCGTACTTGGATCCGTTCGACGAGTTTGACGATGCCGCTCTTTGGACAGTGTTGAAGAAGGCCGGACTGGGCGTCGGCACCAACATCTCCCACGTCATGAATCTGGACACGATGGTGGCCGAGGATGGTGCGAACTGGAGTGTGGGCGAGCGGCAGCTGTTGTCGCTGGCGCGTGCGTTGTTGCGACCATCTCGTGTGCTTGTTCTGGACGAAGCGTTCTCGTCATTGGAGCCAGCACGTGATGATGCCGTGTTACAGCTGATTGAGCGCGAGTTTGCGTCATCGACGGTGATTTTGATCACGCATCGCATGGACCAAGTGCTGCATTTCGATCGCATTATGGTAATGGATGGCGGTCGCGTGGTGGAAATGGGAAGCGTGGAAGAGTTGTTGTCGAACTCGGATGGCAAGTTCTTCGAGATGTTGGAGACAGCGCCGTTGACAAGATGAGCACACTTTTGCATGGCAAGCTCGGCATTATAGCGAGAACAGAGGATAGAGCGTACGCCGCAATGTCGCTGCTTAAGCTGATAGAGGTCGCTACGGTAGCAACATTGGATTTCTTGCACGTTGTCGATGTTCCTCTATGGAATTGAGTTGACCGACTCTCTGGCAGGAGCTCGCCCACGCGGTTGTGTGCAGCTTGCCATTAATTCACGAAATATGCCAAACGCGACACCGCGAATGACTATCAAGACTTCTTTTGACATGGATCGCTGCATTGCCATCAACTCCACGTCGCAATACAAAGGATGTACTCAGTGACGAGTATGAAAAATAGCAGCGTGGCGTCGACTTGAAGGATGTCGATTGCTTGATCGATGACTGCACCTGCGCGGATGGCGGCAGCTTCGGCGTCTTCGGTTGCTTGGTCCACCGCGTCAAGCACTGCTTCCGTTGCAACGTGAGTTTGGGGCACAACTGCAACCGCGGCTTGGACAGTCTGGGGAACATCGGTCACAATACCTGGAGAAGCTCCAGCGGAAGCTCAAGCGCATCCTGAGCATCGTCCGGCGTGCGCACACGCTGTTCGGCAGCTGAATTGGCAAAAACGAAAAACGATGCGTCGACGGGCCATGTGGCGACGCGGCGGTGGTGCCGGATGTGGCGAGTTGGAGCGCTGCGCGAGACGTCGGGGGCGTGGGGAAGGTGGGCGTGGGCTTCCAGGGCGGCGGTGCATCTTGCGTTGTGGCAAGCGCGGAGCAGCGGGCACACTTCATCATTATCTGTTGTCGATTGTGGATACGCTACAAAGTTTGGTTTGCCCACTCCAACTCACGAAGCAAACTCGGATGCTGAGTGTGCCGTTGCGAGGGATGAACTTGCTCTAGGTAGCGGTGCCGGAATGTTTTTCGTGGATGGGTCAGGTGGGACCGGGAAAACTGTTTTTCTATCGTACCAGTATCGCTAGTGTCGCGCGATGAACATAATTGTGTTGGCTGTTTCTTCTTTGGGGCTTGCCGCAACACTACTGCATGGCGATAAGGCCGCACATTTTCGATTTAAAGAACCAATCGAAGTGCATGAATCAAGTACGTGCAACATTCCTGTCGAATCTCCACTCGCAAAACTCATATACCGTCATGTAGACGCGGTGAACGATTTGGTCTTGCAACGATTAGATGGAGACGCGCGCATGATCACAGCATCGACTCTGTTGAAGGAGACGGGGCTGGTTCCTGGTGTTGGTTTTGGCTGGATTCGTCGTGAGCTGATTTCAACAAGCAGTGACGACGTCCGACCAGGTCGGAATGTTGAATCACTTCAGCTTTGCATCTCAAGTATCGTGGACTTGAATTCGTTCTTCGATGCAATCCAGCCATCAGAGTTGCGTCATCTGTCTGTTTAAGATGGAGACCATCTCACCACCCCGCCGTTTGATATTGGAGACCTCGTGCGGCACTGTCGCAACTTGGAGAGCCTGGCAACACACTATGCGTATCTTGACATTAAGATGCTGGCTCGTGCATACGAGAACGGATCTTGTCGGGTGAGTGTGAATTGCGGGAAAATATCGTTGGTGGAGGAGTTGGCCGCGATCGTCGCAATGCTCACGAGCGACATTCACCCAGGATCCCGCTGTGTCAAGCATCTCAGGATTGGTGTGTTATGGAAACAGTCTGACAGTCTGGCGCGTGAGCTGGAGAGGCTAGTCGTGCATTTGTTCACCAAGAACACTCACTTGAAAACGTTCGAACTGTGTGAGTGGAAATCTGGAGAGCTCATGACGCGCTTGAAGGGACGCTTCACGCCATGTTCAGCGCCTACAACATCATCCTGTGTTTGGGCTGCTCAGTCTCCCGCACGGCTGCACGACAATGAGCGTAGCAGGCTCCATCGCTACGTTTGATTACGCGACGATGGCGCGAATTTACCACTTTGTTGGCGCAAACCGCGAAACGCGGTTTACCAGCAGATTCAGAGGGGAGCTTGTCCACTCACGGTTGCGGACGACCTAGGTCCCCGCTAGAATCGCAAACAGCAGCACGGTTGCACAACCATGCTACATCTTTCAGTTGGCACATTAAGATCAGTGCAAATGCATCGTTGAACTTGATGCGACGCGAAAAATAAAAAATATACTACGAGGTACTACACCTGGATTGTATAATACTATCGCTCGTGCGCGTTCAGCTTTCAGAGGTTGGAGCGTTAAAAGCCCTTTTGACCATTTCACGGCGCGGGGTACGCTCAGGTTACGCGTTTGGTGACTTGGAGGTTACTCGCACCATTCGATGCCACGCCAAAATGCGATGGCAGCTGGGTACGGCACCATTCCCAATGGCAACGCGCCGGACGCTGCTGAGCACCAGAACCACCCAGAGAGCGCGTGCTCGTGGGTCGCATGGCTGCTCGTGCTCTTCCACGAGCAACTCATTCGCGCTGATCGCCCAAAGACGGATTCGTGGGCCATCACGCGGTTGTTCACGCGCCAACACCTCCGCAACGAGTCGTTGGAGCAGATAGCGCCGCTGCCGATGGCGCAGCGCAGTCACCAGACACGGAACGACCTCGCAGAGCTGCTGAAGATGTCGAATGGACTCGTTCACGCCATTTGGCGGCTGAATCGTGGTCGTTTTGTCCGTGGGTCGGCTTGGGCGGCGTTGAGTGCCAGCTGCGCGGCGCTGGATGCTGTGGCCATGGTGACGCTGCTTGGGCTGCTACAAGACGAGACGCGAGCTTCATGGTGGCCAGTGTATGGCACGGTTGCGCTGCTGGTTATGACAGATCTAGCGTCGGCCATCGCGTCACAACACGTCGTTCTGGAAAAATCCAAGGCCATGATGACGATCCTGGGTGGTCTTCAGTCGCTGGTAATGAGCTGTGCGCTGCAGTGCAGCGCTGTCTCAGATGACGCTGCAGGCAAGAGCAAGCCACTGGATATGCGGCTTCGAGAGTTGTCCACGCACGTTCGATGTCTGGTAGAGCTCACCCAGTTGCCATCAGTTGCGACCACGATCGTGGCCACAGTTTGCCAGTGGTTGGTGCTCGAGTTGCTGGTGGCCCCAACGGTTGGAACGACCACAGTCATCATCTCAATGGTGGTGAAAGGGTCCGTCGGACTCATCACTATGATGCAGTTGCGGTTGTCAGCTCAGTGGACCACAGCCCACACCCAGACTGTGAGATTGCTCTTTGAATACATTAACTGGGCGCTGCCCGTCAAGCTTTATGCATGGGAGCCGCAACTGCTTGATCGAGTACATATGTCACGTCGGGATGAAGATGTTGTTCGCAATCGGCTATTGACTGTGTCTGCTATCCGGGAAAGTTGTGAGTGGAGCGGGCACTTCGTGTGCGTGGGATTGATCTACGTCGTGTGTCTGTGGCAACAAGTCGAAATGTCTCCACTGTTGGTGTTCTCCGTTCCATTATGTACATTGCGTATTGGCAGTGCACTCAACGGCTCGCTCAACTTGATCACACTAATTCCTGAAGTGCGCGCTTCTAGCAAAGCCCTCCAACAGGTCTTTGATCAGCAACTGGCCAGCGACCATCTACGGACAAGTGAAGACGGCGAAGTCGCTCTGACCAGTATCACAGTCATGTGCGACAAAACACCGCTGCTTCTCAACGTGACGCTCACAATCCATCCTGGCGAACTTACCATTCTGCATGGGCCCGCTGGATCTGGCAAGTCCACGCTGCTACAAACCATCCTTGGCGAGCGCACGGTGCAAGCTGGCCATGTATCGAGACCCCGCGACATCAAGATCGCTTACTGTGCTCAAGAGCATTGGCTCCAGGCGATGACCATCCGCGACAACGTTTTGTTCGGGATGGATTTCGAGGTAAATAAGTATCGCGCTGTGCTGGATGCGTGCGGTCTGCTGGAGGATTTGAGTGCTATGTCGATGGGAGACCAAACCGTCGTGGGACGTCAAGGCGCCAACCTATCAGGCGGTCAGAAGGCTCGCGTGGCGTTGGCGCGTGCGTGTTACGCCGATGCCGACCTATACTTGTTGGACTGCACACTCGACAATGTGGACCCGATCGTGCAACTGGAAGTGTTTGACAAGTGTGTGCGCAAGCTGCTGCGAAACAAGACGGTGGTGTTGGTGACACACAATCCAGAGTTGATTTCGTCTCGTTGGGTGGATCGTGTATGGGAACTCCACGGTGGTTGTGTGCGTGAAACCCGAGGGCGTGGCCGTGATGGTCAATCGGAAAGTCGACGCGCGCGATTTGGATCGTGGCCAAGCGAAGACACGTCGAGCTTAGCGGTGTCTTTCTTCGCCAAAGAAGATTACTGTCTCGCAGCACGAGCAGAAGAAATCCAGTCACCGTGGAATATGGAGGATGAAGACTCGAGGCACGATTGGACGATGTTAAAAAACGTCATGTTTGGGACTTCGAGTGATGCATTGAAGTCATCCATGGTTGTCGCGCTGGTGGTGGCTGTCAGTGTCCTCATCACCTTGTCGCTTCAATGGATGGGAGACAATGTCGTTGGTTCTACAGATCCATTGCAGGGTATCGTGTACTGTGGTTTTGTTGCAGGTGCGGCAGCACTTTTGGTGACAGGCAGTGCCCTGATGGCGTCGGTCGTGACAAATTTCTCAACCGATCTGTTCTCAAAACTTGCATCAAGCGTGATCGCGGCAACCCCGACCTTCTTCGAGCACATTCAAATGGGTGAGCTGATGCATCGACTGTGGTGGAACGACGGAGATGTGGACTGGTACCTGTTCTTCCACATGTTTGCGACGAAGCTGGCAACGGTCTTGGCTGAGTTTGCGGTATTGGTCAACGTCATGGGCCCATCCGCTCTGCTCGCACTGCCACTCGGGGTTGAATGGGAATATTTGTTACTCGATCCGTTGATATCGGACGAGTTCCTTCTACACAGGGCAATTCGATCTCGACTGGAAGATTGGACGACTGAAACAGTCGCAGGAGCATTTGTGATTCGCGCGCTGGGTGAGCGCCAGCAAGCACGCTTCGTCAACGAACATAATGCCTTGCTTGATGTGGACAACAAGCTCATCTACGCGTACTGTGCTCACAATTGCTACGTTTTGATTCGCTACGCATGTTTTCGAGGATGGTTTTTACTGTTGGTCGTCGTCGCTTCATTCCAATCGGTATTGTCACCGACCGCTCTCTCTATGGTTTTCTACCTTGCCATTCTGATTCCGATCGAGCTTGTCGGAGTGGACACTGGGATAATCAACACTCGTCCGCACTTCTGGAACATCAATCGCATCCAGCACATGACGCAGTTGGCGATCATGAATCGGGACGGTGCCGATGCTCCCTCTGTCACAGCGCCAACAGATTGGCCGTCTCGTGGTTGCATCCAGTTTGAGAACGTGCGATTCTCCTATCCATCCAAGCTATGCAAGCCCGTCCCAGTGCTCCGCGATGTATCATTCACTATCGACAGTGGTGACAAAATTGGGCTGGTTGGTCGCACCGGATCCGGCAAGAGCTCTGTGGCCATGGCTCTCTTTCGGATACATGAGGTGACTGAAGGACGCATTGTGGTGGATGGCATTGACGTTCGGCTCTTGCCAGTGCGCAACCTGCGCAGTCGCCTGAACATTATTCCTCAGTCGCCCGTGTTCTATCGCTGCTCGGTGCGATCGTACTTGGATCCGTTTGACCAGTTTGACGATGCCGCTCTTTGGACAGTATTGAAGAAGGCCGGACTGGGCGTCGGCACCAACATCTCCCACGTCATGAATCTGGACACGATGGTGGCCGAGGATGGTGCGAACTGGAGTGTGGGCGAGCGGCAGCTGTTGTCGCTGGCGCGTGCGTTGTTGCGACCATCTCGTGTGCTTGTACTGGACGAAGCGTTCTCGTCGTTGGAACCAGCACGCGACGATGCCGTGTTGCAGTTGATCGAGCGCGAGTTTGCGTCATCGACGGTGATTTTGATCACGCATCGTATGGACCAAGTGCTACATTTCGATCGCATCATGGTAATGGATGGCGGTCGCGTGGTGGAAATGGGAAGCGTGGAAGAGTTGTTGTCGAATCCGGATGGCAAGTTCTTCGAGATGTTGGAGACAGCGCCGTTGACAAGATGAGCACACTTTTGCATGGCAAGCTCGGCATTATAGTGACAACATCCGTTGTGCATCGTGGCTGGTGTAGGGCCAGTATTGCGTGCAGAGTAGCGAGTTGACGGCTAATCCGCGCGAAGAACCATCTGAATTCCATTGTGAGCAGGATGAGTAACCAGATGTCACCAGCACGACGTCGCACGGCACAACGTGAAAAGCTTGTTTCGTCCAGTTCTGCGGTGCCCACGGACGGAACATCGCCCGTTGCTCGGCTCCATTACATTCTAGCTCCGACTTGTGTCTATGTGGGTAGAACTCGTCATTTGTTCACTGCGCGAACTCTCGAGCTGTCGTTGAGTCGCATTGCTACTACGTCAAGGCTGCCTTCTTTTCTCTGCTACCATTGCTGTGCTAGTCCTGTGTACACAACTGTCCACCGATTATGGCGGATGTGGCGACGTCGTCAGCTTTCAGAGCCAGTGGCATTGAGTCGTTCGATCTCACGGTGCTGGAGAGTCGTTGCGTCCACCATCACGCACACACTGTGCGTCTTCTATCCTGGTCCGCAAGTGAACAGTGATAAAGAGCGGCACGATCGTTCCAGCGTGCATCGTCATCATGAAGAAGATGCCTCCATCACCAACTTGTCATGTTGAACACATCCGCCACCATCCTCATCCATGTTGCTGCAGTGATGGATGGATGCGCACGGGTGTGTGCTAGTAGTAATGGCTGTGGGGCTTGCTCAAACTGAGGTTGAACCATCGAGCCAATGCGCAGCGCAGCGCAGCATTGACCACCCACTCATCCCATCGACTGCCTGCCACCATCCTCGGTCATTCCCCGCCATCTCAACGCCCGTCACCCACACATTTCGCTGCCTTGATGGGTTCGCTCCGTGCAACGTGACCGTCCGCCCAGAATCCGCAGAATCGTCGTTTAAACCTGTTCTTACGAAACCACTGAGACATTCTAACGGTTCACTCAGTCGCGACCGGTTTAAACGTGCCCTGGAGGCGGTCGCTGGACTGTGGACGTTGAGCAATGGCGATGACAAAGCGAGCGATCACTCGATGTGGAGGCCCGAGGTCTCAGCAACGGCGCGGCGATCGACAAACAAGGGCGACGGCCGTGAACTGAGTCACAACGGCATTTGTGCAGTGCCAGGTGCAGCTCGGTGCGTTGTCATGACGTACGAGGTGAGTCTGTTGACGAGCGACGCGCATTGCGGGACGCCCGATGCGATGACCATCTTCCCGCTGGGGAGAAAATGCACTGCCGTTGATGTATGCACGGATCGCACGGCGTGGACGCGTTGCGACGTCGGTGACTATGTTACTGAGGCTATCAAGGCGTTCACAGCGACGCCATTTGTGGTGGTCGAGATGTATGCGCAGACGAACTGCTTGGGGCTCGGAGCGGCAGCGATGGTGCCTGTGGATGGCAAATGCCATGATGCTGGCGACTTAGGCATGCACGTCATGGTCACGTGGCTTCGTAATGAGGGTGTCCAAGTGAGCCAATACAATGGAACGTGCCAGGATAGCCGACGCGTGAGGGTGTCCAAGATCTTGGAGAAGGAGCTACCATCCTTCGGGTGCATGGATCAAGTGATGATGACCACTTACGGGATCCACGTGCCGAGCCATTCTTTTGTTGGCGCGGACGAGAAAGACGGCGCGGATCATGTCTCGAGCAAGATAAACGTTCCGGATCATCAGTCGAGCCTGGAAGATGTTGCGGATGATCGTTCAGAGAGAGTCAGCACCCCAGTGTCCAAGTCTACGACGCCGTCGAGATCGCAGTCGTCCACAACACAAACCACGATCATCGGTGCTGCCATTGGGGTGGTGATTGTTGTGCTGGCATTTATCCTGTGGAATAGAAGAAGCCAGCGACCATCAAACGATGGCTCTGAGCGATGGCGTGTTAAGAATCCTGCACGTGACGGCTACACATGCACCAGCCCTGCAGTGCCTGCAGTCATGGCCACCGTGGCGGTCTCGACGTTCTTTTCGAGAGATCAAGACCTCTGCCGTCTCTACCGCCCGGCTAGCGCTATCCGTGATCAGCATTTACTTGGAGTTGGTGGCTTTTGTGCCGTGTGGTTGGTGAAAATGAAAGACGCGAAGTTAGCATCCAAGCGCCTGAAGGAAGGGACCGCGACGCACTCGCAGGTGGTTTCCTTTATCAAAGAGATTAAGATCAACGCCAACCTGTCGCACCCACGAATTGTGTCGTTCGTTGGCGTGGCCTGGACATCTGACCAGGACCTCCAGGCGCTGTTCGAATACATGGAAAGGGGCTCGCTGTTTCAGTACCTGCGCGAGAAGCGCACCAAGTGCAATCTGTGGACGGCGGAAAAACTGCAAGTGGCCATCGACGCCGCTGAAGCACTTGCGTACGTGCACTCATTCTTCCCTCCGATTGTCCACCACGACCTCAAGTCTTCCAACGTGCTGCTTGAGGGCAACAGTCGTGCTAAGTTGAGCGACTTCGGCGTGTCAAGATGCATGTCGGCTTACTCCAAGCTGAGACAAAGCGTTGGCACTGCGTTGTGGCTAGCCCCAGAAGTCATGTCCCAGACCCAGCGATACGATGAACGATCCGACATCTTTTCTTTTGGAGTGTTGCTGTCTGAACTGGACACACACCACTTGCCATACTTTGACGCCTGCGACAGCAATGGTGATCGCATTCCTGATATGACCATATTGCAGCTGGTGGGGGCGGGCGATCTCGTTCCGAGCTTCTCAAACGCGTGCCCGCGACCACTGAAGATACTTGCTTTGCGCTGCCTCGCAAAGGATCCGAAGCAGCGATTGCCAGCTGGTGAACTGGCATACAAACTCCGCAAACTCAAGGTCACAACACACGATTTCTTTCGTATCAAATCACGTTAGAACTATTTAAGTCAAGTCGGAAACATTGACGAAACTACTCATTTTTATGACAACCTGTCCTGCAACGGCATACTCATGCCTCTGCGACAACAACAGTTGTAGTTGTGCAGTTTGATTCCTTGAATACCATGGTGGTTAGAAGCGATTCCCACAGTGATGAAGAGGAACCGCCCTCGTATCTCATTCAGGAATAGAAATCATTGTTGATTGCCCCTAAACTAAACGATGCTGTCACCACAGCTAACTGGGCAGCAAGGAAGAGGAGGGCTAAAGACTACGGCGCCATCAAGACAGCACCGTCAACGGCCACCCCGTCAGCACATGCAGACGATACCAGCATCGATACTGCGGCAGACTGCTCATGGATCGAGTGGCTGTTGATGCTGCACCATGAGCGCGTGATCCGTCCCGACCACAGCGCCAGCAGCACCTGGATCGTAGCTCGATTTTTCACGCGACAGCACTTGCGCATCGCCAATGCCGACCAAATCGCAGCGCTGCCACGGCGTCTGCGCAGTCACCAAGCGCGATGCGACCTATTGGCAGCCATGAAGACCACGCGCGGGTTGCTCACGGACGCAGTTTGTTGTGGGCCGTCGCTGGCGCAGCTACTGGCGTGGCCAAGGCAGCATCCACAGTCATGCTGTTCCTCGCGCTGCAGCAAGCAGCAGCACAAGCACCAGCGTCATGGACACCTGTCGCCTGGGCTGTGGAGCTGGCTATGGTGACGAACGCGGTGGCGGGTGTCCCGTGGCAGCACATGCTGCTGGAGATGACACAGGCCAGCACTCGACAAGTCGGCGGCCTCAAGTCACTGCTCATGAGCCACGTGCTACGGCGATCCAGTGCTAGTGCGTAGCTGATGGACGGCTGCCCACCGGACATGGTTGTGCGCGAGTTTGGAGTCTTGGTGGAGTGCGTTGACCGCTTGCAACGGTTTCCGCTGATGCTGGCGGTGCTGCTCGAGCTGGCTGGGCGGTGTCTTGTGCTCGATTGGTTAGTGGCGCCCAGCGTTGGAACGATCACGCTGCTCATGTGCGTGACCATGAATGGCAGCGCGGGGCTACTGGTAATCGTGCAGGCTCGGTTGAGCCTGCGGTGGCTCACTACTCACGGCGAGACTGTGCGATGGATGATCGAATACATCAGGTGGACGCTATCGGTCAAACTATACGCATGGGAGTGCAAGTTGCTGGACCATGTGTTGTCGTCGCGTCGAGAAGAAGATGGCGGGCGTCGCTGGTTCGTGTTGGTGCAAATCCTGAAGGAATCGCGCACGTGGGGCACTGCCGACACGTCAGCATTGGGCTGATCTACATGATCAGCATCTAACCATGGAGATGTCAATTGGCACATTTGCTCCCACTACATCGCGACCTCGTCGGCGATTGTCACGGCGAAGTTCGTTCTCATCGGATTTTTATCGGTCTTCCAGTGATCTTTGTGCTGCCACCGCTTGCAGTCGAATGGTGGCACCTAGCAAGTGATCCCTTCGTTTGTGATGAATACGCGGCGAACAACGCGACGTCCTCGGCTTTGGAAGACTGGACAGCTGAGACGGCTACTGGCGCGTCAGTCATTCGAGAACTGGGCGCCCAGCGACAAAATCTGTCGGCTGATGAATACGAACGGCTTCTCGACGATGAAAACAAGCGCATTTACGCTGGCAAGCTCTACAATTGCTACGTTTTGGCTCGCTGCGCATTATTCGCGGACTCTGCTTACTATTGGTTGTATGTTCCAGACAACGTTATCATCAAACGCACTCGCGCTAGTGATCTTTCGCACGCTTCAAATGCCTTACCAACTTGTATGGCTTGACACGGGTATTTTGGACACACGGACCATATCGGACGAATCCAACAGATCATTGATGTCGCACAAATGCAGACCCATGGAATCGTCGCTCCCTCTGTCACAGCGCCAACGGATTGGCCGTCTCGTGGTTGCATCCAGTTTGAGAACGTGCGATTCTCCTATCCATCCAAGCTATACAGGCCCGTCCCAGTGCTCCGCGATGTGGAGGAGGACAAATTGAGGTATATTACGTCGAGGTAGTGACATAATACCCTAGGGCACGGGGCTCATGGTGGAGCCATGTGCCCCGTCCGCCGCTCAAATGTCGGCTCCAGCATTAGGCTGCTGAAGCGCCCAATGCTCGACGTCTGCGCGCAAGTGACTGGCGACCTGACGATGAAGGGTTGTAGTAGGGTGGTCGGAGTTGCTGGTCTGACAGTGGCCCATTGCCCAGTTGGCGGTGGAGTCCGCCATCTCGTTGTGGTATCTGATGTGGTGTCTCCACGAGAATGAGGTGATGAACTTTAGTTTGGGTGCTCCGCGATGTGTCGTTCACCATCGACAGTGGTGACAAAATCGGGCTGGTTGGTCGCACCGGATCCGGCAAGAGCTCTGTGGTCATGGCTCTCTTTCGGATACACGAGGTGACCCAGGACGCATTGTCGTGGATGGCATTGGCATTCAGCTCTTGCCAGTGCGCAACCTGCGCAGTCGCCTGAAC
>NSDO01000043.1:238736-260614 GCA_002286825.1 Lagenidium giganteum | reverse complement strand
ACGCGACACCGCGAATGACTATCAAGACTTCTTTTGACATGGATCGCTGCATTGCCATCAACTCCACGTCGCAATACAAAGGATGTACTCAGTGATGAGTATGAAAAAAACTCCTAGTCACCATCCGCTCGGATGCCATTCTTCTGAGGATGGCGTCGCAATGTGGAGCGATCGGCGCGAGCAATGACGCTCGGCAGCGACAGATTTGACGGGAAATAAGACGTGGATCGAATGGCTGCTGATGCTCCACCATGACCAGCATCTGCCCGCGTCGAGCGCCAATATCACGTCGTCGCTCACCATGAATTGGCTCACGAGAGCGACGTACAAGCACCCAGTGACGTCGCTGCCGCCACCATATCACAGCCACCAGACCAGCGCAGACCTCGCACAAGCGCTGCAGCGAACGTCCGGTGGGTTGGTATTTGCTGCGTGGCAGCTCCATCGCCGTCATCTTGTACGCAGGTCGGCCTGGGCAGCTCTGAGCGCCTGCACCAACACCGCGAACGCCGCCAGTGTTGTCTTGCTGTTCCATCTCTTCCAGGCGTCGGATGGATCATCATGGGCGTCAACGTACTGCATACTAGCGCTGGTGCTGGTGACGACGGTCGTCGAATGCATCGGTGCCAGGCTCACCGTGCTTGAGGTGGCGCGTGCAGAGATCAAAGTCATCGGCGGCGTGCAGTCATTGCTTCTCAGTCACATGGTCAAGCCCAATGCCGTTGCAAGCGAGGCGACACCACGTCATGTGGCTCAAACAATTGTTACTGATGGGGCGCCTCCCGTTTGTGATCGCGACTGAGATCGAGATCGTGACTCGATTCACCTCTTGTGTAGAAGATAGAGGCGGACGTAACATTGATCTATTTACCTTTTTAGTTGCTATCAACAAATGTTTGTATGCCAAATTTCACCGTAAACCCTGATTTCATGCCATGCTGTTCATGCGAGCGAGAACAAAAATGCTAGATGTGCATTGTTGAGCGCTAAGGGGGACTCGCCACGCTCACCCTGTAGCTCAAGGATACCAAGATACCATCTAGGCTTGCATTTTTTTTTGTGGTTCTCATTTGACATTATCCTTGGTCGTCAAGGAAAAGTCAGCTTTTCTACTATGCTTGTTCAGTACTCTTATAGTAGAAACTACACTGGATGACTCAGCGCGATCAGTCGCAATCCACCAATGGCTTATGGGTCGAGTGGGGCGCCGGTGGAAGCAGGTGCAGCCACCGCTGGTGGCGCTGTGGGCGTCGAGTGCGATCCGGAGCGCGAGTCGGCCTGGCTGGAATGGTTGCTCATTCTCTTCTACGACCGCCAGATCAACGCTTGTCGTCCACGCAATAGCTCGCGTTGGGCCATCACGCGCTTGTTCACGTATCAACGCGTGCGCATGGCATCAGGCGAGCACCTGGCACCATTGCCCGTCGATTTCCGTAGCAGTCAAGCATGTTCTGAGCTGGAGTCGCTGCTGGAGACGGGTTTTGGGTTGTTGCAAGCTGTTTGGCGACTCTGTCGCGGCCATTTCGTGCGTGGTTGTGCCTGGGGAACCGCGACCGCTCTACTCAACGCTGTAGCGGCAGCCGCGACGGTGAAGCTGCTGAGACTGCTGGAGGTGCCGTCACCTGAAGAAGACGTCGCCTGGTCGTCCGTGTACGCGACCGTGGCGCTGGTGATGTTCACGACCATCGCCACGCTCGTCGCCAACGAGCACATGATGCTGGAAAAGGCCAAGACCGCGGTTCGTGTGGGCGGTGGCTTGGAAGCTCTGGTGATGAAATGCATGCTGCGATCGCCAACCACTACTAACAGCGATAAGCCACCGCATTTGGTGATGCGTGAGATGACAGCGCACGTCTCAACGTTCCTTGGAGTGACTCTGCTGCCTCAGTTGTGTTCTGACAACGTAGGGCTCATTGGGCAATGGATCGTACTGGAACGTATGGTGGCTCGTAACGTCGGCACAACCATCGTACTTGTCTCTGCTGTCGTCAATGGCTTTATCGGATTGTTTGGAGTCGTGCACTCGCGCGCGCGGAGTCAGTGGGTCGAGCGCCAGTCGCAAACTGTGCGATGGTTATATGAATACATCAAATGGGCACTGCCCGTCAAGCTGTACGCGTGGGAAACCAAACTACTTGATCGTGTATTGAAGGCACGACGCGAAGAAGATGTGGTGCGCAAGCGGCTGTTGCTGGTCCAGATGATAAGGGAGAGTTGCGGGTGGGGCAGCTTGTTCGTCAACATCGGCTTGGTCTACACGCTGTGCATCTGGCAACGCATCGAAATGACATCGACGCTTGTGTTCGCGGTACCGTTGTTTGCGCACCGCCTTAGTCTTCTTCATGCGTTCAATCTTATCTTGCGGCTCCCTCACCTTCAAGCGTCTAGCAAGCACCTTGAAGCTTTTTTTCGATGTGCACGGGTGGCCACGGTCTGGCAAGAAGCGACAAACGAAGACTCGGCCAGCACTAAACGCGTCGTTCTAGCGCTTGAACGAGTGACAGTGATGCGTGAGAGCAAGATCCTCTTTGTCAATACTTCAGCGACCGTTCTTGACGGTGAGCTTGTTATTCTGCACGGAGCCGCTGGGTCTGGGAAGTCGTCATTGCTCCAGGTCTTTCTCGATCAACACCCGGTGAAATCTGGTAGTGTTTCCAGATCCAACGGTCTCAAGGTTGCATATTGCGCCCAAGAACACTGGCTCCAGGCCATGACGATCCGAGAAAACATTTTATTCGGCTTGGATTTCGAGTCAATCAAATATCACGCTGTGCTCGATGCCTGTGAGCTGCTTGAAGACCTCTGTGCTTTGTCGGTGGGAGACCAAACCATCGTGGGACATCAAGGCGCTAATTTGTCAGGTGGTCAGAAGGCGCGCGTGGCTTTGGCAAGAGCATGTTATTTGGACGCCGACCTGTATTTGCTGGACTGTACGCTGGACAATGTGGATCCGATCGTGCAATTGCAAGTGTTTGAGAAGTGTGTGCGCAAGCTGCTGCGTAACAAGACGGTGGTACTCGTCACGCTCAACCCAGAGTTGATTTCATCCTGTTGGGCAGATCATTTATGGGAAATTCGTGATGCTCAGGTGCATCAGACGCAAGGGCGTGGTCGTCAAATGCAAAGTCGACGAGTGCGGTTCGGATCATGGTCAGAGCAAGACACGAGTGGGCTGGAGATCCCTCTTGCCAAACATTCCACCGACCAGCGCAATATCTACGTCAATTCGAACGTGCTGGATGTTGCGAGGACATGTGACAGCAACCACCTTGATGGATCACCCATTCTCAACCTCGTTTTATTCACCAGTTGCAGAAGCACGATGACATCATGTGTAGCCGGTTTGCTCGTACTTGTGGTTGGTGCGTTCGCAGCGGAGGTTTGGTGGTGGATGGCAAATCACGTGATCAACTCCACCAGCGTCCGCGCCGGCCTGGCATGCAGTGAAATCGCAGTTGCTGCCATTGTAGCGCTGGTGCTCAGTAACTTGGTCATATCGTGGGTGGTCGCACCATTTGCCACCAACCTATTCACGGACCTCGCGTCGAGCGTGATCGACAGTCCGATCAGTTTCTTTGAAAGTATGAAAGTGGGCGACCTCATGCATCGCTTGTGGCGAGACGTTCACGACGGCGACATCCATTGGCAGCGCTTCTTCCACATCAGTGCGATTGCCTTGGCGATGGGATTTGCATTGATTGAGACATTGATCAGTGCGATGGGCATTCTAGCGGTGGTGTTGCTCGCTCCATTCTTGATGGAATGGTGGTATATGACCACAGATCCTATGGCCTGTGACGAATATGCAGTGATAAAGTCGATCTCGTCGACATTGGAAGATTGGACAACGGAAGTCACAGCAGGAGCCCCAATGATCCGAGGACTTGGGAAACGGCAGCAGGAGCGCTTCTCTCGTGGATACGAAGAATTGCTGGATTTCAAGAACGAACGCCAGTACGCAAGCGCCATCCACAATGGCTACGTGCACGTTCGCTTCGGCTTCTTTCGTGGATTGTGCCTTGTATTGTTCTTGGTTGCAACGTTGGTGATTATCCTTGAAGTCATTGTTGTTGATCTTACTGTGCTCCATTCAGCTACCAATACAGTTGGTGTGGTTGGATGGAGGGATCGTCAATACTCGAACCAAGCTTCTTAGTATCCAGCGAATTCTTCAGGTCACCAATCTTGCACAAGAACAAAAGTGTCAAGACAACAAAGTTCTGTCCGTTGCAACCCCTTGTGACTGGCCATCTCACGGTTGCATACAGTTTGAAAACGTGTGCTTCTCTTATCCATCCAAGCTGTTCACGTCCATACCCGTCCTCCGCAATGTCTCATTCTCTATCGATTGTGGGAGCAAGGTCGGACTGGTTGGTCGCACCGGATCCGGCAAGAGCTCTGTCGCCATGGCTCTCTTTCGAATCCACGAGTTAACTCAAGGACATATCCTAGTGGATGGGACTGACATCCGACAATTGTCTGTGCGGGACCTCCGCAGGCGCCTAAGCATTATCCCACAATCGCCCGTGTTCTATCGCTGCTCGGTTCGTTCGTATTTGGATCCGTTCGACGAATTTCATGACGCCGAGCTTTGGATGGTGCTGAAAAAGGCAGGATTCTGGGTCAGCAACAGTGCGCAAGAGACAACTCTAGAGACGATGGTGGCTGAAGACGGTGCGAACTGGAGTGTAGGCGAGCGGCAGCTGTTGTCACTTGCGCGTACGTTGTTGCGACCATCGCGTGTGCTTGTATTGGACGAAGCGTTCTCGTCGTTGGAGCCGACCCGGGACGATGCCGTGTTGCAGCTGATCGAGCGTGAATTCGCGTTGTCGACGGTGATTTTGATCACGCATCGTATGGACCAAGTGCTACATTTCGATCGCATCATGGTTATGGATGGCGGTCGCGTGGTGGAAATGGGAAGCGTGGAAGAGTTGTTGTCGAATCCGGATGGCAAGTTCTTCGAGATGTTGGAGACAGCGCCGTTGACACGATGAGAAGTATTTCAATGGGAATACGCAAAACGTCGAGGATAACAACACGCGATCAGCGGCGGTTCTAGTCGAAAGGGGTTGTATAGCAGAAATCGCCGGCTTCAAGACTAACGATCAGCACAACCTAACAACTGCGTCTTCACCTCCTGGTTCGGTTTCTCAGTCTTGGGTGCAACTATGGACAAATATCGCTTTTGTGAGCTCATTCCTCTCCACTGTTTACGGCTGCAGTAGCTGCATAGCGGGTACTGGTGGTGAGTTCGCATGTTAACGCACGCTCTGGAATCACCAATTCCACGAGGTTTTTTGATGAATTTGTGTGGTAAGACCTCCAATGCCTCCGACAGGTGCCGTATTCTTGGCCCTCTCTCACTGTGGTTTGGAATCATGGCGTGACGGAGAGAGCGAAACTCATTTCCTTGCGCGCGTACAAGCAAAATGCGCATCCTACCGTCAAACGATGCTAGTTATCTGGCTAAGCAACGCTATCTGATGCTGCTGCTGGAGCAACACCGTCGGGACTGCCACATCGACCTCGATCGCGTCTTCCCATTCTCATGGGGTCGCACGGCACTTTTCTTCTTGTCGTGTTTCTTGCTGCTCTCAGACGTCGTCCGTGCAGGACTGGGCATACGATCGTTCGCGTCCAACTACATTCGCGTCGAGCCCGAGCTGTTCGTTCACTTCGGGCCCTTTGGCTATCCTGTAATCACCGCAAACACGTCGCACACTGACGTTGACCAGCACGACACGTGGATCTACAAGTACGACTCGACGTCAGTGGCACTGCGTGCGTTTGCCGATATCTTGAATGTCACGGCGTGGCCGCCGTGTATGCTTTACAAGACGGCGTGCCATAACGGCACCATCGGCTTCGCTACCATCTTCGGCATGCTTGACGCTGTTGTGGATGCCATCGCGGCAACGCAAGATGGAGGCGCCGTAATCACGAGTGCAACAATCCAACGCCAACCGATCTCTCTGACAGCACGGATCAAGTACCAGTGGCTTGATCGCTTTCAACACTACGTTCTGCCTGAAGTCTTTTACGGCCCACTACTACGGACTAGTCGGGCACTTTACTTCTGCCCGACGCTGCTGCGGCGTTACGCGGAGCGAGGCTTCTGTGCTGCAACGCGCGCTTTCCGACCGCCGTCTTGCTTGGATGTTTGGCTCAACTGGAAACGCACACGTTTACTCCGCAACGCGACGAGTGAGACCGAAGGCGATGTATGGTCGGACACAAGCAAGCGAGTGTACCAGTTCCTGGCACTGTACCCAGCGGACAAGTTCCAAGTGGACATGCTGCTGCTGGACAGCGCGGACGACCCCACCAACAGCGTCATCTCGTTCCGTGGTCGCCGCTGCTTCGATGTCGTCACCATTCTGCGCGCACGCAAGTGTAACAGCCCCAATACCAACTTCACTGATAGGACTGAATCGTGCTCGACGGTCGCGGTGGATGACTACCGCTACGAAGGTGGCATGGAAATGACTGATGTGCTAGAATGGTACAGAATCGTGGCTTTTCTTCGGTTCATCGGCCAGGTCTACATGTGGTTGCGCATTGCGCTGCTTCTAGCTGGTTGCTACGCTGCTCGTAATGAGCCAAAGGTCGTTCTCGAGTCACTGCCTCGTCGTTGGTACATCGCTGTCCGCACGATGCTTATGATTCCAAGCCAGGTCATCAGTTACAGCAGCGCTTTCCCCATATTTTGCTATGTCATCGCACACCTCATTGACTCACCCATGACGTACGAGATCATTGCCGAACGCTACCATACGACCCTTGGGCAGCTTGATATCCAGTTCGGCGAGTTTGTACGTCTGAGTGCCGTGCTAATGCGCAACGTTTGGGTGTTTGGTATCCTACTACACATCTTTATTGTGGCCTACACTCAGCGCGGCTGGATGTGGTCTAATGGTGTCATCGGCATTTGTGAATTCACCATTAGCGTTACGTCAGCGCTGACAACCATTGCGCACTACCGATCTGTCGACATTCGCAACTCAAATGTCATCGCGGTCATCTTTCAGCCAGACAATATCGACGTCGCAGTTCTCAAGGCACGGCGATTCAGAGACGTTGGTCGCATCTTCGATAGCTTATTTGTGGCGCAACTCATCGACGTCAAGATGCTCTTGGTGTGTCACTTGATCGTCTCCGTCGCAGCGCTGATCATCGGGCTCTCGCTACGTCACTGTCTCCGCTGGAAAACGCGAACAATCATCTGGACACGGTCCTACGTTCACTATGGTGCACGTGAACTCTGGCCGCTTAATACGCTTGCTGTGGGGTGGAATGGCAGCCTTGTCGTGGAAACGGGACGTCGCACTATCGTTGGGCCCATGACGATTGACATCACCAGTCCTAGTCCTGCTGACAAGCAATCGTGCGAGCGATTGCGTCGCAGGTCGCTGTCTTTGCCTGACAGCCGCACTTTCGACGTGAATTCGCTTGTCTTCCTCATCAACCTAGCCATGGTGACGGATCCCTTCACACTATTTCGTCTCCGGGTACATCCTGGCACCACCGTGGCAATCGTGCGATCTGAGGTGACAGGAAGGACTTACATCTTACCTCACAGTGTGTGCGTGGAGCGAGTGGGAAATGTTGCCGTGCCATTGGACGGGATGGAACTGCTTCATGTGGCGGACTCGCGAGAGCTGCCATGGACAGATTTCCTCCGCTGTGGCTAACTAGCGATTGCAAGACAACTGAAGTCTCCTGCAAACACAGGAGGCGCGACGACGGCGATATCCGCTCCTTCTTTCCGCTTCTTTCATAATCACGTACTTATTGTAGTTATAGTTGGCTAGCTACGTTATCCGGTGGACGCACGTAATAGACCCACCACCACCACCACCAAGACAACTGAAGGTCTGCGTCATCTTGGTAGTCAACGTTGGAGATGGCACTACCGTAAGGCGCGCAATGATGACACGCCCGGAAAGATGACACACCCCGAGCCAATTTCCTGTGTCATCTTTCCGCGCTTTACGGTAACGAAGTTGCCTTTTTTGTACGTGCTAGGAATCGGCTCCTGATTGGTCAAAAGTCCGTCCGAATGAACCAAACGCCACAGCGTGGGATGCCATGATGGCATCGACGAGTGATGGCTCAGCCGCTGTTGACGACATGGTTCCGAGGCGCACGGGCATCACGGCAGTCCAAGAGAGCAGCAATGGACACCCAGAACATTCTTGCTCCTGGATTACATGGCTCCTGTTCCTCTTCCACGCGGATCTCGTTCGAGATGGCTCTCATGGTGGACCTCGACGACGGTCGCTTTGGCACTGGTTGAGCGCCCATGAAGACCTGCGCCTGCACGCGATCGACGATGCCGTTGACGTGCACGCAGAACTATCCAGCGCACGCACGCGATCGCAGCTGGTGGACGCGCTCAGGACATCACCGGAGCTGTTCGGAGCGCTGTGGGTGCTGTCCCGCAAACAGTTTCTGCGGTGCAATGGGTGGGCGCTGCTGTCTTGCATCACCAAGGTGCTGTTCATGCTGCTGCTGGTGTGGATCCTGCAGGTTATGTTGCAAACGCAAGCCATGGGCGCGCTGGGCATCGTTGCTGCCGTTGTGGGTCTCCAACTGCTGCATCTCGTGAGTAGTGTTGCGCATCGCCATGCTCATTTTGCCATGACCAAAGTGTCGGTTTGCATGCATGGCGCCATCAAAGTGCTGGGCTTTGAGTGCACGCTTCGTGGTGGAACATTTCCAAGGCACAAGAACGTCAACGAGCCTCAACTCTCGCGGCTCGCAGAGGTGATCCAGGCCGAGATCGACGAGCATCTGGGCGTGTTGGACAGTTTTCTGAGGATCCACTACTTGGCGTGGACCGATGCGATCGACGTGGCCACCTACTGGGCACTTTTGGAAGTCGTGGTCGGCTCACACGTCGGGTCATTCACTGTGGGACTAGGCTTGGTCACCAATTTCTTCCTTGAGCTGTTGAACAAGGGCAAGTCCCGGTATGTGAGCAGGTGGTCAAACGCACACGCGGTGACATCGCGGTATGTCCAGGATTTCATCAAGTGGGTGTTGCCTGTCAAATTGTACGCGTGGGAAGGGAAATTGCGCGAACGAATCGAAATTGCTCGTGTTGAAGAAGATGGCGCGCGGGGTGAACTATAACTAGCGCAAGCAGTGCGCTACTGTGTCAACTCCAGCATCCTGATCGTGTTTGTCGGTGTCATTTTAATGTTTTTGATGTCGCGTGGAGCTGAGATGAGCATCAGCACAGTCTTCACGGTTGCCAGTTTGGTCAACGTGATTCGCGGGAAGCTGCCAAGCGTGTATTCTGGTGTGGTGATGTTCGGTCAAGCCCGAGCGTCCATGAGAGTGCTCGACGAGTATTTCAAGCGTGATCTCGATCTTTTTCCTAGTGTGCAGTCACCCAGCACAATTGTTACGAGACCAACCGACGTGCATTCTGTGAACATGTGCAATGCAATCCTGTCCCAAGACGGGAATCCGTTGCTGTTCAACGTCACTTTGACTATCCAACAAGGCGATCTGGTGATTGTGCATGGATCTGTTGGTGCGGGAAAGTCGATTCTCGTTCGAGCTTTGTTAGAGGATCACTTCGGTCATAACGGTGCTCCGATCACCAAGCCTCGTCACTGGAACGCGGCGTACTGTCCACAGGAGCACTGGCTGCAGACGCTGACGATCAAGGACAACATTATGTTTGGGTCGGCGTGGGACAACACAAAGTACATGCAGGTGCTGGACGCGTGTGGGCTCAACGAGGATTTGCAATTGCTCGCAGAGGGTGATCTCACTCGCGTCAGTCCAGGTGGTGCGAACCTGTCTGGTGGTCAGAAGGCTCGAATTGCGTTGGCGCGCGCCTGTTACGCAGACGCAGACATGTACGTGCTCGACTGTACGCTGGATTGTGTCGACCCTATAGTGCAGCTTCACGTGTTCAACAACTGCATTCGGCGGCTGCTTCGCAATAAGACCGTTGTGCTCGTGACTCAAAATCCGGAGCTCATTTCGTCGAGGTCCGTGGATCTGTTGCTTGAGGTGAGCGCCATGACCGTAACCGAAGTTCGGCAAAACCGCAGGAATCTTAACGAGCCAAGCTGCCGTGTACGAGAAGCCAATTATCGCGTTCAAAGTGGCAAATTGTGCTTTGATAATGTATCCTCGGTCTCTCTGGTGTATACGGACGCATATCCACCAACCCCAAAAGCACTCAACGACGCCATGACAACTGCGACAGACACTGGTTTAACGAACGATCAAGTGGATGAAAGGCGAATTCTCATGGATATCATGACCAAGTCTGACCCCATGTGGTCAATTCTGGTGTATTTCGTCTGTGGTGTCGTGCATTGTGCATTGATCGTGTGTCGGGACTTGTGGTTGGCGAACGAAGTTGTCGGTGCGGTGGATCGTGCAGTTGCGATCGTTTATATTGCGCTCGCGACAGCGTCGTCGATATCCATGTTGGGATTCGTGATGTCGGTAACGAAGCGGTTGTTCGAATATTCTGCCAGGCAGTTCCATAACGTGGTCACCGCGCTGGTGAACGCACCAATGGAATTTTTCGTCAATGAGGCAAGTGGAAACAAGCTACCCGTGTTGCAGAAAGATTTGGAAGACACCGACATCGTATGGGGCGAGTCAATTCCGTGCTTGTTTGGAACCAAGGGTGTCATTATCGCTGCGATGAGCATTTTATTCGCCAGTGTTGATGGTCTCGGCGCATGCTGGCTCTGCCTGCTTCTTTTCATGTGGTGGCGCCTTGCGCGGGATGTCTTCGAGTTCGATGCGTACGATTTGTGCAAGAAAGCAAGCTCTGAGCTGGACAGATGGTCGACCGAAATCTTGCGCGGCAGGTCGGTGGTGGCCGTTCTCCGTGACCCACACGTGACTCGCACCGTGATGACTTACGCGAAGATGCTAGATCGAGCAGCGAAAGTGGAGCATTGTTTTGTGGTTCACAATTATTATCGAGCGCTGCGCTATGCTCTGCTCTACAACGGCTTCTTGGCTCTCTTTGCGTGGGTATGGTGGCGTGCCGCTTGTTCTCCGCAGATGCTAGGATTGGTTCTCTATCTTGTGACGAATGTGCCGAGCAAATTGGTTACTTTGAGTGGCGAAATCACCTTTTGTCGAGTCCAACTGCGCAGCCTCGGATCCGTGGCCCAAATCATTGCCTCGGCGAAAGAATCGGCTGCAGAGCAAGCGGCACACACAATGTCTAGTGATCTGCTGGCACCGTCGTGGCCATCGTCTGGAAACGTTCGCTTCGACAAAGTTTACTTTGATTATCCCGCACAAGGTGTTCCGTCGACTCTAGGACTTCGTAACGTGTCGTTCTCAGTCAGTGGGGGCGAGAAGGTCGGTGTACTAGGACGCACCGGCTCCGGCAAAAGCTCTCTTGCGATGGCGCTGTTCCGCATCCATGAACTGCGCCGCGGATCGATTCTTGTGGACAACATCAATATCCGATCCCTAACATTCCGAGACTTGCGAAGTCGCCTTAACATCATTCCTCAAGCGTCTATTTTCTACCGTTGCTCTGTGCGATCCTATCTTGATCCCTTCGGCGAATTACCCGACGCCGAGCTGTGGCTGGTGCTTCGTAAGGTTGGTCTGACGGGCACGGGATCGTCGCACGTGAAGACCCTTGAAGATATGATGGCTGACGATGGCGCGAATTGGAGCGTGGGGCAGAGACAGCTGCTGTCGTTGGCGCGCACTTTACTGCGGCCTTCCAAGGTGCTGATTCTGGATGAGGCGTTTTCGTCCCTCGAGCAAGCCCGCGATGACACGATGATGGCGCTGATCAAGAGCGAGTTTGCAACTTCCACCGTGTTTCTGATCACGCATCGTATGGACCACGTGCTGCATTTCGATCGCATCATGGTGCTAGATGCTGGCAAAGTAGCAGAATTGGGGACGCTCGAAGAACTGTCCACCAACCCAGATAGCAAACTCTTTGAGTTTCTTGAGACAGCGCCTCTCACGAGGTGAGTTAGCGACTCTGAGGACGACTTCATTTACGAGCATGGAGCAAAACATGAAGAATAACATCTATTTTATCATTCGTTATGTGGATGAGGTTAATTCTCCCAAGTGACCGTGGAAGTCTCGTGGTCGTGAAGATTAGTGCTCATCAGAGAGCGACGCAGTGCGATGACAACAGGCCACGTGCACTGAAAGTCCACAGCCCAAAGGCTGCGGTTGGAAGGAGCAGGCAACGACAGTCGAGATACCTTCTTCGATCGATCATGGATCCCGTGATCCCGGTGTCCCTGCGCGAACGCATCGCCAGGGACGCTAGCACTTTCGTGTGTTCAAGCCAACAAAGCGTCCCCTGCGTGGTGATCATCATTGCTCCGCACGGGAGATCGCTCCGTCCTCCATGTACTCTCCAAGCACACGCCACCAACCGCTGTCATCCGTCTGCGCGCCCCCATTTCGCTGTGGCATGGGGGACATCCCCAGTCCCACACGTCATCTCCCCATTGACAGCTGCGACCACCAACAATGAGGTCACGCAATGGCAAGCACGTGTGGCTTTTCATGCACCAATCGCACACAGTAAAGATACACACAGAGAGAATGCACGCGTACACGCATATACACGTCGGTCATGTGGACGACGCCTTCGCCATACGACGGTGTCTTGGTCCACAGAGTGTCCAATGAATGACACAAAACTCCCCCAGCGGGTGAGGTTTTATCGGTTTGGAGAGGGATCCGGTCGAGGTTTATCACCGCCACGAGTGGCGCGACGACGTTGGCGACCAACGGTAGGCAGAGCGTGAAGCCCAAGCGGTCAACGGCAGACGAAGGATGTTGCGGCAATTGGTGCGAACGGCGGCGACGCAATGCGCGGCGGCGCGGCAGGTGACGGTGCCATCGGCGTCGGTGCGCTGCCTGTCGGTGGCGGCCGGTGCTGAAAACAACAGCGGCGACAAGAAGAAGCCAGCGGGCAACAACAAGGGCAACAAGCGCTTCGATGGCGCCAACAAGGGCAACAAAGGCTTCGCCAAGCGCGGCGGCAAGGGCAACGCTCAGGCTGAGAGCAACAAGCAGCGCAAGCCAACGATGACGGTCGAGGCCACGGAAGGCGGCGCGTCGGACGCGGCGCCTGCGCCAAAGCAGCCGCGCAAGAAGGTGTTCAACTTCTCCAAGAACAAGAAGGAAGAGGCGCCAGCGCTCGAGGAGTTCGAGTACCCAGCGTACTGGACGGACGACTTCCCAGAGGGCTTTGACGATGAGATGAAGCACGAAGTCGAGAAGCTGCAGATTTTCTCGGACTTCACGCCGCTGTTGGACTGTACGTGGCGGCGGATGGGATGTGTCTGGCCATGACTTGTTGTTGCAGATATCTAATGTGTCGATTGATTGTGGTTGTGCAGTGTCGTGGCAGCAGCAGATCCACCCAAAGTTCGACGGCACGAACATCAAGCTGACGCTGAACTGCCCGCTTGAGGACTTCAACGAGCGCTTGTTCGTCGACGATAAGAGCACGTACGACACCAAGGTGATCATGGAAGTGCCATTGAGCTGCTTCACTGGCCTGGACAAGAAGGGTATCGGATACGTGATGCAGCTCGCGGGTCCTCGCTACAACCGTGGCAAGCGCTCCATCAAGCTGACGGAAGACAAGTACCCAAAGCGCGTGTATAACCACAAGCGTCTCTGTGACATCCTCCGCGATCTGACCGAGACGGCCGACAAGCTGAGCAAGGAAGCCGAGGTCGAAGCTCAGGCGTAAAGAGCAGAGAACGTGATGAATAGGAATTTGGCGCGCGGCCCAAGAATGCACAGGACGTCGTGAGCACAGCATAGCACCATGGACATGTTAATAGAGCGGGAGCTGAGCACCATACCATGCAGATAATGACACCGGAACGGAGAGAGAAGGAGGAGGAGAAACAGGATGTGGAAAAACAGAATTTAATGGGGCATCTACAACGGCGTGCACAAGGAACCACCCGGCGCGATGGCCGAGGCTGCGACTGTCGGAAGCTAGATTCGGCAAATGTACGAGCTCGACTGCGTGACGTAGCGCACCCATCGCTTGTACGTGTAGTTGGGGTGGCGGGCGTGCTCTGGGATACGCAAGTAGCGCACCTGAAGACTCGACGTGTTGTACATGGGGATCTCAAAATTCATGCTGACAGGGCCAATCTCTCGTCGCACGTGTGGGCTTGGCTGGCCGAGCGTGATCTTGGCGCGCAATGTCAGTTCAGTGCCGCCCGTGAAGCGCTTGATCGCCCAGCGCACTTGGTTCTCGTTTTCACGGTATTCAGCCAGCTGACCAGCCGTGTTCTTGCCAATGTCGCACGTCACACCGATCGTCGATTGTGGCACTGGGAAACGCACGATCACGTTCGCACCGTAGTTGTTCTCGGGCATCTCGGCGCGGACCTTGAGCAGCATCTCGATCTTGGTCGGCGACTGCTCTTCCACGAACGGGAAGATGCGGAACGGCGCGCGGAAATCACCCGTGATGCGGTAGTTGATGACGGTGAACTCACCATCTGGAGGCTGGAAGATAAGCACACGGTCACGCTCGAACTCGTCCAGCTGCACGCAATCGTGGAAATTGCAATCGTCCAGCACGACCTGGCCATACGAGCGTGGGCCTTGGTTTCCAATCACCAAATCTTCGTTCAGAGCCAATCGCAATTCTGGGTTGCCCGACAGATAACTCTTGAGCTGAATACGACCTTCGATAGAAGCGTTGAGCATCTGGCCACCTGACGAGAACACAACGTTGAGGCGCTCGAGGATATCGCAAAACAGTTCGTTCTCGTCCTGCTTCTTGTTGCCCTGGCCTGCCGTGGCAACAGGCTTTTTGACAGCGCTGGCAGCCTTGATATTCGAGCTGCGGTTCATGAACTTGGCACCGGCCTTTGGCTTGGACAGTGCCGCATCGCCCACGAGGATGGCTTCGTTGTGCACGTGCACCTTGAGGCCTTCTGTGCTGGTATCCTGGGCAAAGCCGTAGTCGAGCGTCTCGTCGAGCAGCTCGTAGCACAAAATAAAGTTCTTGCGCAGCGTTTCCTCGGACAGCACACCACAGTAATCCTTGAACACGCGGCACAAGCGGGTGAGCAGCTCCAGCACGTACGAGGGCGACACGTTAAAGCGCGTCGTGGCCACAAAGTACAGCGCGTTCTTCTTCACGAACAGATAGTTGACGCCGTCGACGTTGAACGCTGGCGGCGCGTCTCCTTTCTCCCAGAACTTGACCTTGCGGAAGAAAATCTCGGCCGAGTTGCTCTCGACGTCGCCGCGGAAGTCATTGAAAATGATGGTGTCGCCGCGATTGGACAAGATGTAGAATTGCGAGATGGACGAGATCATTGTGACAAGCGGTAGGCGTGGATACAACGAGCCTGCGTGAGCGCTGTGTCTGGAAACGCACTGCCCTCCCGCGCGACGGCAATGAGGCGCTGCTGCTTGGTCTTTCCCCCCTCTTCCGAGGTCGCTCCTGCTGTTGAGGGCCACGTCAAAGATCGACACCTGCGGCCGCAAAATCTCCCTATTCAAGAACGGCGCCACCCTGTACAAGAACGACGCACACATGTCAGGGAGTGACCGTATCTCTCCTTTTAGATGCGATGATTATAAGAGAGCACGGTGATGAATACATTTTCGAAAGGTATTGAGGTGCTGCTCCAAGCGGCGGGGTCAGAGCGATGGCGGAGACGAAGATGACGACGACGACGACGACATGCCCGTTGCTGCTGGAAAACCAGGCCATGATCGACGCCCTTGGGTACATTGACAACGAATACAACGACCTTGCGACGCAGCAGGTCGTGCAGCACTTGATTCGCGCGGAAATGACAACGTTCACGCCCGACACGGCCGCGTACTTGGCGTTCTTGCCAACGCCTGCACCAGCGTTTGCGCACAATCCGCGCCTGCAGAAGGAGATGAAGCGAGTTGGTGCCAACGTGCGCCTCAATGCCATCGATCTGAACCGGTACCAAGTTCATGAGCCCACGAAGCAGCACGCTGAGGACGCTGCTGCGTGGGAAACTGCAGTGCGCAAGCTCCAGACGGCGGTCGAGCACCAGAACAACCGGTGCGTGCTTTGCAGTCGTGTTCGTTGCGTTTGCTGACGATGCTCTGTGTGTTGCGGTTGTGGGGTCTATGGCCTTGATATTATTGCTGTGCAGTGTGATGAACTTGGAGCTGCAGCAGCAATATGGCGCCAAGGTCTGGAAGGTGCGCACGGCCGTGCTGGATGGGCTGAATGCTCAGAACAAGCGTGTGCTGGAGGAGACACAGAAAAAATCTGGAGAGATCAACACGACGCGCAAGCAACAGCAGCTGCTGAATCTGCCCAAGCTGCAGACGTACCAGCGCAAGTACAACGATCTGGTCGACAAGAACGATGTCATCCAGGTGAGCAGTGATGTGTTGCGTTGCAGCTGCACGTGTCGAGAGATGAACTCACGAGCACGTGCATATTTCACAGCGGTCATGCACTTACGAGGAACAGCAAGCAAAGAAAGCAAAAGTCGAGTGAAAATATCTAATGTCGGCGATGCATTATGTTCACGATAATAACCTCCATCCGCAGTCTAGTGGTGGTTGCCAGACCCATCCAGCTGCTTGGAACGCAGTGGCTCGCACTCGTTCGGCTGCAAGTACTGCCAGATCAAGTGACGCTTCTTGCGGTACGCTGACAGGCCGGCCTTGATGGCGGTGAAGACACCAATGCAAAAGAATGGGAGGATGATGAGCCACCAGAACATACTCATGTCCGCGTTGTTGTCGCGGAAGCGACGCGATGACGCATCAGGGCCAATTGCACCCCGTGCACTGTATGTCCGTTCCCCTGTGAATGCTTGGTTCTGGATGTAGTACGATTGCGCCTCAGCTTCGTGATCATCGCCGCCACGGTGGTGCTTGCCGGGGCGAGTGCCATGGCGGACGCTGTGCTTGGGGCGGCGATCTTCGGACGAATCGTCGCTATCTCGGTCAACGTGGCCGTGGCCACGCTGCTGTTGGCGCTCACGAAGCTGACGACGCTGGGCGAGGTTGACCATCTTCACTTGATCGCTGAGTTGGAGGGCTTCTAGTGGCTTGGCGGGGATGTGAAGAATGGAGACGAGGATGATGCTTGCGGAGCCGTGTCAAGGCGTATCCGTCCAAGCCTGATCATCCTCTCGTCTGGGCACCTCGGACCTCGCGAACCACACTGCTGGGACGGATATTTAACGCACGCCCAGTCGAGGGAACGGGGAAACGCCATATTTACTTCACCACAATTATTAACCAGGAACGAGCTAGACTTACGAGCTAGACGTCACCGACAGAATACTGACCCACGCAACCACTCGGTCTGGTAGTAGCACGATCAGAATCACACGTACTTGGTTGCGACGACACTTCCTTCTTCACAGGCATCGGCTCATATCCGTCCGAAGGTGAAGATATTTCACAGACTGGGATTGCCAGAGGCTGACCGTCGTCACAGCTGTCGCCTCGAACGCGCTGGTAGCCTGGCATGTGCGGACGAAACGATCGACCACTTCGTTTCTTGTACACTGAAATGGCGGCCTTGACCGTCACGACCACGCCGAGGCAAAAGAACGGCAAGATGACGAGGCACATGAACAAGAAAGAGTGGCCACCGCCCCTGCTGCCACCGTGCTGGTCAATGGCTCGATCGTCTCCGAACCTTCCGAAGCCTGCCTGCCGATTGTAATTGCTGATGGCGTACGCCTGATCTTCGACCGATGAATCTGTGCCACGATCGGCGTTGTTTCCTCTCCATGAACGACGCTCATGGCGACGACGTTCTCTGTCGTTGTCTTCGCCACGGTGGGGACCATCGCGAGATGGGAACCGCTGCTTATCTTCGGAGGAGTCTCGGTCGCCTCTCTTGTGCCCCAGCATTCGTGCTACCCTTGCGGCGGCGTTGCCATGCTCCAGACGAAGTTCACCAACACGGATTGGGTCGACGGCCACCATGGCTGCTTTGGAGCGCGGTTGTTCTCCTACGGTCTTCTCTTCTCCTCTTGCTTGCTTGACTTCTTTTTCAGCACTGCAAATGGGTGCAAGTTCTTTGTTGAATTGTGGCAGAAGTGATCTCGTCTTCGATGTCTGTGGATCAGCTGCGTCAACAAACATCGGTCGGCAATGACATGGCTGCAGTTCCATGTGGCAGGGATTTTGGAGGACGCGTTCGACACCATCCTCGCGGGTGGCGTCGTGTACCGCGGCGGTTAACGCTGTCCACGATTCTCAAAGCGAGTGAGACAGATACGAGGTGCTGCGGCGACGGATGGTGATACAACAACTTATTCAGAAATCCGCGACCAAGCAGACACAAGTTCGCTCTGGGACCGAGCAAGAGCCGCGATCTTCTTCGCAATGGCAACGAAGCCTGAGCTTCTGCATGGAGCTGCGGAATCCAGTTCTCGCAAGCTGTCTGAGCATGTGGGCAGTAGCTCTGGTAGCGACCGCGTGAACCATGACAGCCACGACGAGCATGAGCACCACCGTGACGACTCACTGAATGCATTGTGGCTGCTGGTACTGGTACCGCTCATCTGCATCTGTTTGCTAATTTATCGGAAGCGTGGTGGCAAACTCAAGATGCCGCGAATGCATTGCCGCAAGAAGAGAGCAGAGCCCACCAAGAAAGTGGTTGTTGACACCGAGAGCTCTGAAGCATCCACAGTTGGAGAAGAAGTTGCCATTGTCCAAGGATGAGACGCCACGTTTCTAGTGCTGCGGCTTCGTGGTGATTTGTGGTTAATGTCGCTGTTGTAGTATCATCGTATCGTAGCGTCCTCCATTATCCGATCTGTAAAATATAAGCGAGGACCTAGGCGTCCTTTGTCTAGTTCATTGAACGTATTCATCCAGTAGCGAGTAAGGAGCTGCAGTTCGTTCATTCTTTGACACTCCTCTGTTGATTCGTTATTTAAATGATCGGGATGTACTCAGGTGATCGCTTCACCTGGTGGAGTCTGAACAACACATCGTCAGCTGCGGGCCGATCACGCGGATCGAACGAAAGACAACTTAGAGCTAGTTCCCGAACGGGAGGTGGACACGACGGTGAGAAGGCCGGCTTTAACTTGCCATCCACGATTTTCTGCGCAACCACCACGTCGATCATGCGATCACCAGCCTCGTCACGCGCGTCAAAGTACGGCAGCTCGTGCGTGTCGAGTTCCGATAGCAACACACCGAACGCAAACACATCCGTGCGTTGGTCGTAGTCCTGTCGGCCTGCGATCACCTCCGGTGACAGCCACAGCGTCGTGCCAGCGCCAGCCGTCATCGTGCTCTCGTACGACTTGAAGCGAGCAATGCCGAAGTCACTCAACTTGGCACGCAGATCAATGTTCAGTAGCACGTTCGACGACTTGAGGTCCCGATGAACGAGCGGTGGTACGAACGAGTGCATGTACGCTAGTGCCTCAGCGACATCGATAGCCATCTGGAGTTTGTCTTCCGACCATGTGCCTCGTTCACCATCGTATATATTCTTCCGCAGCCACGACCGCAGCGTGCCGTTCTCCATGTACTCGAACAGCGCTTGCAGATCGGTGTTGTTCGTCCACGCGACGCCGATGAACTCAACCACACGTGGGTGTGCTAGCTTGGCACTGAGCTTGATCTCTTCGATGAAGTGGACGATTTGGTCCTGGCTGGGCTTTTCGTCCTTCAGACGCTTGGAAGCCACGGCGATCGAGTTGCGAATGCGCACACGCCAGACGACACAGAACGCGCCGGCACCGATCACGCGTTCGTCGCGGATTTCCTCTACTGGTTGTCGATAAGCCTTCAGGTCACGATCTCGGGCGAAGAAGGTATCTCCCGATGGTGGTGGGCGAAACATAGGTGGTAGTTGCGGGTCAGGACCACCTTGGTAGTCAGTGATGATGTCCGTGTCGATGTGCTTGATCGCGGGCGATACAGATGCGTTGCTGTGGCTCTCGATTGTACGTCGACGACGGCGCACCAACATGAATGCTGCAATGAGTAAGGCAGCAGCAACACCCAGCACCACTCCAATCCAGACAGACGATGACGATCCGGTGGTGGCTTGTTCGTTGGTTTGAACAGAATCAGCCCCCCTGGAGGTTGGCGGCAGATCACTGACCACTGACGATGTCGCTGGCGGCGGCGCGACGCTGATGGAGCCTTCCGACGATGTCGATGGCGACGGTGACGATGGCAACGCCGTCGCGTTGAGTGTCTGCGATCTGTCAGTGATCTCCCCCACGAGAGTCAATAAGCGACTCTCGATACACGCAAACTGATCGCGCTGCTCAGCTGTCGCCACCAACACGTCTTGCGGTGCAGCTGATTTACACTCGGCGTTGTTGTATTGCTGGACGATGAGCGTCTTGTTCGCAGTCAGTTGAGCCTGGAAGAACGTCGCGCCAGACACCAGGCCGTAGCAACCACCGTCCGACGGCACCGCCGCAGCAGACGAGAATTTGGTGCAGTTACTATCGTCGTCAAAACGCTCAATGAGCACGTACGGCGTCGACCCAAACGTTGCGTGCACTGCACTGCGATAGTTGGTGACGGCGCACTCGGTGACATTGCCGGACTCGCACGTGCGCGTGGGGACGCATGGTCCACTCTTGAAGACAGTGATCACCGACGGCTTCGTGCATCGCGCATCTGTACCGAACGTGCGCACATCGTAAGCGGCGGTCGCCATTGATGGCAGCGACGTCGACGTCCGTGATGGCCGTCGCGAGTCTGAGTCTGAGCTGTGGCCACACGCTCTGTGTTCATCACCAGCGCGAACGACGCCATTTCCAACGGCTTTTTTGGACAGAACCGGGTAACCAGAGAGTGTGAAATGACAGAGTCGGCGGCTGAATCAGCAACGAAGAGACCGCACAGAAATATCATCTGGAACGTGTGTGATGGGTGAGGAGTGGATGCAACAATTGCGCTCATGTGGGACGACCGCATTCGACGTCAGCCCTCGCAGAACGACATGTCGGGCCACGTAAGCATGGAGGCAATGGCAAAAGAGGACAGGCTGCGCTGGATTTTTGAAAGCGGCGTTGAGTGCTGCGCCCTCGTGATCGCGTCCTTCCAGCAATTGGATGTACCTATGAGGATGAGTGATTCACGATTCGATCGTGCGATCACCAGCTTGATCACGGGCGTCGAAGTGCCATGCACCGCAGCTCATGCATGTCCAGACCGAGCGCACACTTATTTGTATGTTTGTCGCCCAGTGATCACCTCCGGGCAATCCTTCAGTGATCGAGGTCGCGAACGAGTTGGGAAGCGAGCAATGCTAAAACCATTCAGCTGGGCACGCAAATCAATTCCGCGCAGCAGCACTTTCATCGGCTCGAGGACCCGGTGAGAACAAAAGATTGCATGTGCACCAGTGCTTCAACCACGTCGATAACTATCTGGAGTCGTCTCCGGACCATGAACTTCGTTCCGAGTTTGGGCTCTTCCGCGACCACAATCACAACGTACCGCTCCCCAATGTACCTGAACATCCCAAAGATCACTGTCGTTCGTTGACGCGACAACGATGGGCTGTTGGCTTTGCCAGGCACTCAACGTGATTCTTGGGACGAATTGGATGACTCTCGTCTTCACAGATTGATTTGCGAACGCGAATGCGCCGGCACCGATCAATCCTCCTTTACAAATGTCTACAGCGTCGCAGTGGCACGCTTTCATTCTCCGCGTATCTGCTCATGGGGGTGATCAGGTGGTAAAGATTGATCGCGATCGGCTCGCGGATCTGTGCCTGTTAGCTTGACCGGGGACGGCGCAGAAGGATGGTTATGGCTGCTTCTCCATTGCTGCAAGGGGCAAATATGTATCTGTTTGAATAGCGAATCGCCCGAAGCCAGCAGTGCTAACCCAGTGGCATGAGG